>JANHAO010023001.1:0-12018 GCA_026873985.1 Saraca asoca
AATTTAAGATGAGATCACATATTTATATAAATACATGAATTGTTGTCATGATTTTCACAGGTATATCTTTCCAATTGTAATAATATGTGGCTATATAATCAAATTATGGAGAAAATAGGTTAAAATATATCAATCTCTCTATTTGTATTGGATCTCAATTTACCCCGTAAAGAGTGCAGTGTAAACAGCGTCAGCAATGTGTCTTAACCTCTTACCTTTCCATATAAGTTAATCTCTTCCGCCATTTCTACGTACCCTGCAGGTTTTCAACGTTGGTATTGTTGCTGCTGCTTCGACTTCAACTGCAGAACAAAAGGTTCCAACTATACCTTCCTTCAACTTTTCATTTTCTGGATCTGTGTAGGGATTCGTTATTGTTAGCATGAAAGCACATAAAAATTAAAACATAACTGATTTTGGGGAGCTTTAATTTTATTCCTTTCCATCCACATACTTCATATACTATTTGCCCATCAAACTACTTTAGCGTTGTTAGAACTCCATGGTTATAAGTAGCTTGGTTCCCTATCACTTCATATTATAAATCTTGCCTTCATCTGATCCATATGCCTCGAGAATAATAGCATTTATACAGCAAATCCCGAGGAAGTTAACAGTAGCGTACTCAGAAAAATGTTTGATGAAATCATTCATATACTCGATGGCTCCAATATTAAAAAGGGTTTCACAATTAAAATATCTTGTAATTTTTTGTATAAAAATTATAAATTTAAACAAACATTTCGTGCCTGTGACTTTATCAACAAACATTTATAACCATAAATTTTTAAATTTGTAATTTCATATAAAAATATAAAACTTTTTACAAAACAAAAAATATTCGTACATTTTTTCCTAATTACATATCAAACCATATATAATCCAATTAAACATAAAAAAGCCGGAAAATTAAAATAGAGAATAAGAAGAGATAAGAAAAGAGAATTGATCAAAAAGATGCAACAAATGTGAAACTTGTTATATTTTTCACTTTTCTCATCTATTGTATATTTCATAAAATTCAATTTAAAATAATTAATACTACTTATTTATTGATCCTATATGTTTAAATAAGGCTGAAAATAGTCATATGTGTGTGTGTGTGTTATTTTTCAATGTTTAAAAATATATGCAGTGAAAATTATTTTATTTGTGGGCCAAATTAGTATTTATAATACATTAATTCATGAATTTGTTTTTATTTAGTGGGGTCAAGTCACAAGTGACCTACCTTCACCACTTGCCGATATCCAAGGGAGTCAGTCACCTGTTTCGTCTTAAGTATCTTTGTCCATTTACTAGGACCATTCCAATCAGCTTCACCAACTATTCAAGACCCAAAGTCGTTCACCTAGAACAAAATCAGATCACAACTATAGAAAACATCCCCAAAGAAATTTAGCTCTTGGGTGAAACTTAACAAATTTTAGATCCTAAAAAACAAACTGATTATTACTTACATCATTAGCCAATATTTAATCACAAGAACATTCTTCCGGCATCCTACAATAATTTCGAGGGATTTATATCTAATAATTTGGATAAAATACATTATACTTCTTTAACTAGACTTCACCATCATCAACTTACCGATCTAAATTTTAAAATCTAACACTTAATTTTCTTAAAGTATTAATTAAAATGAAATTATCATTTTTAGTATTAGTTTTAATAAAAAAATTACTTTTCTAAGTTGCCTTTTCAATTTTGCTTGTATTTCAGCTTACCTTTTGCAATTGATAAGATAAGACCTATAATGTAACTAACCTTTTCAATTCATATCCATCAAAATAAAAACAATAAAAACCTAGAGAAAATTTAAGAAAACACAAAAGAAACAGTAACAAAAAGGAACATTGAAATTAAATGGAAGTTACTTGCCAAGATTTCCCTCAAAACATGAAATAAATTATAACTTTTTGATTTAAATTGTGTTGTTTAATTAAAATTTATTGGTAATATGTGTGAACAGCTTACCTGATATGAAATGTAAGTATAATGAAGGGATGGCCAAAATTCTAGCAATTTTATTATGATTAATAGTTAACTAATATTATCAGATAAGGGGGTTAAGTGTTAGTATTAAAGTTGAAGGGAAAATCAATTTTAAAGTATAATTTAGAGAAATAAGTTAATTCCAAAATATAATTTAACGGAATATAACATATTTTATCCTAATCATTTGAGTGAAGAGGAAGATAGACACAAAATTTCAATGAATAGGGTTTAAATCTCTTAAATTAGGGATTCAAATGTCTCCTTTTAAAGTGTCTTGTTTAGCTCTATCCTTTTTAATAAGAAAAAATTCTTACACCATGAACACTCCTTTTGGAACCGTAAAAATTATAATATAATTCATTTAAAAATTGAATCATGTTAAAAATTATACATAAATTCATTTCCAAAAAAAAAAAATTAAATTACTTTCTTTATGTTTCCAAAGGACAAATTAATAAAATTTACAATAATGTTATGACTACTTTAAGGAAGTCCCTTGACCTCATTTAAACAAGAAATTAAGTGTGTAGTTTAAGTGAACTTAAAAGTGAATCTTAGAATAATACTAATTGCGTAGCTTGTTTGAAGGGGCAAAATGATGAAAAATGAGAAAGTGGAAAACATTATTTGGAAAAAAAATTAAAATTGACAATTTTTTTTTCTTTTTGAGCATTATTATTACTCTCTGACAAATAAATCAATTGAGATATAACAAATAGCATTAAAGATTCAGACAGCTCATATATTGGACTGAGTTTGAGCCCTTGCACTCGCATTTTCCATCTCACAGTTTCCCTCTCACTACTTTTGGCTAACTCTCAAATTTCTTATATATAGTGATACTGAGTTTATTTCTTGGAAGATGTCTACTTGGAATCCTCCTCTCCACTGTTAGAAAAGTGAGGTGTAGGCTTAGGCAAGTTGAAACTTGACTATCTTGACCTTTGAAAACAGTAAAATTTTTGTTTATTCGAAGTTCTATAATCAAATAACAATGCAATGATAACACAAAGGTCTAAATATATACTTTTCCGAGCGATTTAAATATATCATCACTAATTTTTACCTAGTATTCTAATTTTCATATACAAAAGGTCCTAAATGAAAGTATTCACGGTAAAATACTCTTTTATAGCCTTATATGAAAGGTATATTTCAATATGGGAACGTGAATATCAGTAAATATATGAAAGTGGATGAAATTGAGTTGTAGGGATTGAATAGTATATATCCGTGAATTGGTCAATATGTGGTGAAATTGAGTTTTAGAATTAAATATTGTATATTGGTGAATATGTAAATATATGAAATTGAGTTTGGAGATTGAATATGGTATATTAGTGAATATGTGAAATTGAGTTGTAAGGATTGAATATTGTATATTTGTGAATATTTGAATACGTGAGTATTGATGAAATTGAGCTTTGAGATTGAATTTATCTATGTGTGAGATAAATTAGAATAAAATATTTGTAACTATTTATGTTCAGTATAAGAATTAAAAAAAAACTATTATGGAAAATTACAAGGAAATAAATTTAAGTATGTTTGGAATAAGATTTAGAAAAAAAAATTAATTTAAAGTATATATGTTTCAAATAAAAAACCAAAAAAGCTTATTAGCAGACATTAAAAGAAAATAATTTTAAATATATATGCTCTGAATAGGAAACAAAAAACTATTAGGGGAAATTCGATGAAAAATAATTTTATTTATACATGTTTGGAATAAGAGACAAAAAAACCTATTAGTAAAATTTAGAAGAAAATAATTTTAAATATGTTTGAAGTAAGATTTAGAAGAAAATTAATTTCAAATACACAAGGAGTATAAGAAAATAGCCTATAAGTTAGATAATAATAGCATATTATGAAATATTAGCAAGAAGTAATATTTACATAAATCAAACTACTCTATATTAGTTATAAAATAAGAAGTCATCGGTTGAGAAACTTAAAATTTTCTTCATTTAGATTCAAAGTAATATTTTGAAGTGAAAAAGAATATGACATCTTTAAAAGATATGATTGAACTCACATCCAATGATCATAGATTGTGGTTATTAGATCTTATTTTCACTATCTAAAATTTTTTAAAAGCTCATATTCTTTAAAAGGTATTAGTCATTTATATATCTGAGCTGGAACTAAATTTCAATATTAATGTCCATATATTAAGACTAGTTTACATTAAGACTTAAATCTAAATAATGTCTTTGATCAGATTCCTTGAACAGAAAGGCAAATCTAGTGGAGTCAGAACTAAGTGGGATGTTAATAGTAAGAAGTCAACAAATATGAACAAAGTATTTAATTAGATAAAAAATTTAATTACTGCATATTTAATTGTGACCGATAAAAGTACCATCAATTAGAAAGTTCATATTTTCACGAGTTTACTATTCTTTTGATACTAAAACACTGAAAACTTAACTGGGAAATTGCTATATGCTATGTTGTACGGAAAAAGAAAACTTTATAACTAGGTCATGCTCAATAAAGCTTCAAAGAAGCTGCTAAATGGTTGTTAAAAGCCCAAATCTCTCATTGTGTCTGTAGTTTTAACTGGAAGCGTTTTTGTAGTGCGTTTGCTCTGCTTTCCATAGATTGTTTTTTTTATGATGGGCATATATATGCATTTTTTATTCAAAAAAAATGTGAACAAAACATGGAATCACATGACTTTTTATGAAAGGTATATTCCAATTTGGCGGATGGCTTCCCCTTCAAGTCTTACCTGAGCAACGTAAAAAATGAAAAAATAATAATAATATGATGGAAATGAAGAAAAAAAAAAGCGGTGGAAAAAATGCCATGGGTCCTACCAGCAAGTTTTTTCTACAAGAATGATAATGGACAAGAAAAGGTGGAAAAATTGAGGTTTTGAAACAAAAATCTGTGCGTCAGTCATTTATTTCCTTTTGTCTTTATAATAGTTTTTCAAACAATCTCCCTTTCTCTTTCAAATATTAATGTCAAACATTTAAGTCTTCAACTTAACAAAGTTGACTTAATTAAGGTTTAGTTGGTAGGTGATTGGACCTGTATTGACACTGATCCGATATGTATAGAAAAAGAATGTCAAATATATAAATTGATATATAGTTTAATTATAATGTGTTTTTCTTTTATTAGATAGAAAAAATATTTGTTAACTTTTATTTATATATATATGTTAATTTTGTGACATCTACATACACTAAAGATTGTATTTTTCAACTTTTAAAACTTTGAAAATTATAATTACTTTCTTTCTATTGGATAAAAGTAAAGACGAAGTATATAAGTATTTCTCACAAAAGTAAACGAGTAAAAATAAAATAAAAATATTTTCCTTTTTTATTAATAAATCTAAAATCATTCTTCTGTGTTTGCTCTCTTTTCATTTTCAATCATATGTTTATTTGATGTGGAATTCTAAACGTCGCGTATTTGTGACGAGATAAATAGAGAGTAGATGTAAAAATTTGGAGGTATCATTATTTTTTTTTTCATAAGAAATCTTTAACTAAAAACTGAGAGAGAGTATGGATCACTCTAAAAAAAAGGGAAATATAATTCTTAAAACTCACCAAATTTTCTAAAGACATGAATGTCCACTTTGCACAAGTTATATATTACTCTTTTAAAAGCTTAGATAGCAAATATATATACATATCTATATCTCTCTCTCTCTATATATATATGTGTGTGTGTGTCTGTGTGTGTAAACTCCACGTATTTATGTTTAATAAGTCTCAGAGTAACATTATCTGTGTATGATCGATTTGAATAGGAGAGAACAAAATAAAATAAAAAAGAGAAAACATATTTTTTTTAAAAATACATTTCAATTTTTTCGTATTACAAACAAATAAAGTAAGGGAGAAGTGATTTGTCATTTTTACTATCAAATAAATAAAGTAGCGGAGATATATAAGATTGTATTATTTGTGAAGGCCGTTACTCTCTCTCTCTCTCTCTCTTTCTTATTTTAATTATAGTTTTAATGCATATATTCTTTCCAAGATGCTTCAAAATCATTTTCTATCGTAAATAAATAATGGGATCTATAGTTTTGTGAATCTCAATATCTATTAAAAGATGTATGTGATACACTTTTAATTTTTGAAGTATATGTGTATCAAGCTTTTTCCTTTCGAAGTAATGTGTCTTGACGTGCACTGTAATCTCCTCTCACCGTAATATACATCAAAACTTTCTATGTACTCCGCAGGTTTTAAAAGTTGGTATTGTTGCTGTTTCTACTTAAAGTGGAGAACAAAAGGTGCCGGCTATACCTTCCTTCAACTTCTCATTTTCTGTATCTGTGTAGGGATTCGTTATTGTTTGTATGGAAGCACATAAGCATAATTGATAGCTTCTACTCCTTTCTAACCACATACTTTATTTATGTATCTACTTCTTTTAATTTGATGCATTCACTACTTCTTTTTATTTGATGCATTAAAGCTATTAAATCCAACAAACTATTGACGTTATGTTGCACGTATTTATATAAATACATTTTTTTAGCAAAATTGGAGAATAAGTTATCATAATATGTAGCGATATAATCAAATTACAGTAAAGATATATTTGCAATAGATATAAAATTGTTCTCACGACTTTTATTATTATATCAATGTTAAATCTCACTATAAAAATTTTTGTTATTTTGATAGAAAATTCTATAAGAAATTAGAAAAAAAAAGTTACCAAAATTTAAAATTTCTTAAGAAATGGAACATCGAAGAAATCAAAGTTGAAAATTATTTTCCCACAAATTCAATCAAAAATAATTTTTGATGGGTTAATGATCGTATGAAATTTTTAAAAAATAATTTTTTCTAAAATTCATCAGAAAATTCATTAGAAATCCATTAAAATTAAAAATAATGTTTTTTTAAAAAAAATTTGTTGAAAATAAAAAAAATTCTAACATTTTGATTCCTTATAAAATGATATTAAATTTAATAAAGATATTTAAATGCATAACTATTTATACATATATAAAATAAATCGAATAATCCATAAAATATATTATTAAAATTAAATACTATATATATATATCAATTTATGTCAAAATTGGAGGTAAAATCATTCTTTTGATCTTAGGTGGCATCTCACGGGTGTTGACCCAAGGGTAGAGATTGGGGTAGGGAAGCAATCCAACTAACTAAGCCATCCACCAATCGTCGATGGATATGACATCAACCATCTGTGAGGCTCTACCTATGGTGACATCTTGTAGGACCTGGCTTTGATGACAATGTTGCTGGTGGCTACATAGCTTGTAGTGGTTGATGGCAGTCTTAGAGAGGTGGCTATTGGTATCTGTGAGGAGGAGGAGGCAATTGTAGTGTTTGTATCTGGTATAGTTGTTGAGTTTGAAACATGTGTTGCTACTATGATGCAAGGGCCTGCCCTTGTTGTTAGAGGTCAGTGACATTGCATAACAGCTCCTTATAGTGAAAAGTTGGCACACAATTAGAGAAAGCCCTAACGCCTGATGCAGTTGTCTCTATAGAGGCCTCAAACCCTAGTACCTAGCCTATATATCCGACCTTCCTCTATGTCGCTGATTGTGTTCACCCACAGCTCAATATCAGAAAGCTAGGTCACGTTGCCAACACTCATTATTCCCTCATGCTCCCCTTGCTCGCAAGCTTAAGTCAAGTCCTCCTTCTTTTGTTGAAGCTCATACAAATTGAAATAATTAATTATTTCATTTTGAATGTAACATATTCAAAACTATACATAGAATACTATAAGGTCAAAAGTGTAAGTTAAGGGAGATTACTTACATAGGATTGTGCAGCTCTAAGTGAGACTCACTGTCCGTCCTTATTTGTGATGGGGGTGTGTCTAAACAATCTATTAATAGATGGCTCAACCCAAGTCTCAACTATCTGCATAAAAATAATTAGAATCAAGTAATTAACATAAATAAGATATGGGAGCAAAAATTATTATACAATTTTTTACCTTACCTCTAAAATTTATGTCAACATTCTCATTCTATTTTTTAGAGTTTATTTTTACTTAATCTGTTTTTCTTTAATTAAAATTTTCCTTAATTTTCTTCATTCTCTCTCATTCTTGTTCATTTAAGGTCCTATTTTATTAAAATATCTTGTGATTCAGGGTTTGTGTTTGATGTTTATGGTTTAGGATTTTGGTGTTTAGGGTGATTATATGTTTAAAGTATTACGGTTAGGTTTTAGAATATGAGATTTATTTTTTATAGTAAATTTGATCTATGTAATTTGAGGTTTAGAGTTTGGAGCAAGGAAAATTTTGAAATTTAGGATTTTAAGTCTGGTATTTAAATTTAAGATTTTGTGGGCTTCAATGTTTTGAAATTAGAGTTTAGAATTTAGAGATTATAAGATAAATTTTAGAATTTAATTTTTAAAATTTTGTAATTAATATCAATATTATACTGAGATGGCATTCACGCTTTGTGCTTGATTTCCTGTTTATTTCTTGGGATGTATAATAGTGCCTTTCTAATTATGGCCAAGATCACAGCAATTACATGTTATTAATATTTATAATCCTAAATTAATATTGTTGAGTGTAGTCTGGATGGTTGACCAAATGAGAATATTTTAGTATCACATACTAGAAAAAGAAAATCACTCTCGTTTAAAACTTGCTTAACACATTTAACTTCGGATGCTTCTAATGCATATGACACATCAAGCTCTATGTGTGTGCAGTCATCTAAGTGATTCTTCACCAACAGTTATATGCATCTCACTTTACATGAATATCTCAAATCTATATACTTAGACTTTCATATTTAAAGTACACACTCATATACAATGAACTTGATACTAAAAAACACATAAATTTAGACATATGAAAGTTCTAAAATTAATATAATGCAATATATAGACAGATTTTGTGATGACTTCTAACAATCCCCCTCATCATTAAATCTCTCTTGAGGAAGAATGTTAAGTAGCTCTTGAAATTCTTTAAACTTTTTTACATTGAGTCCTTTAGTGAATATGTCAGCTACTTGATTCTTTACACCCATCTTGTGCATCTTTATTTCTCCTTGAAGTACGTTTATGCAAACTAAATGATGATGCACTTCCACATGCTTTATTATAGGATGGAAAGTAGGATTCTTGGCTAATTAAATTGCTGATTGATTATCGCAATGGAACTGAACTGCAAAGTTAACTGATTTATGAAAATCTTTAATCAGTTGCATCAACTATGCACTCTCTTAAGGTGCCATTGTTACTGCTCTATATTCTACTTTAGTGGTTGATAATGACACATTTAGCTATCTCTTATAATAACATGAAACTGCTCCAGATCCGAGGCTAAATGCATAAGCAATAGTAGATCTTCTTGTGCCATTATCATTGACATATATAGTTGGCATCACAGTAGCCAACTATCATGCCGCAATTTAGGAGAATGACTAATGTAGGAAAACTCCTAGTGGTGCCTTCCTACAAGCCTTACCTATAGACCCTCAATGCACAATTCCTACTAAAGTGTTAAAGACAACTTAAAATTAAAAAAAAAAAATTGTATCTTTATTTCATTAGATTTTTGCAAAAAATCTAGTAGAATTTCTTCTATTTTTTAATGTCTTCAATACAACTGTTTTTTACCACAACAACATATACAAGACAACAATAATACACACATGTACATGTAGACACATCCCATACAACAACTGCCAACTTAAATTTCTAAACTTTGTCTTTAATCTTCGACTTGGTTGTTTCAACTTGGTAGGTGGATTGGAATTGTCAAGTTTAATGAATTGATGAATGGCCAAGGTCTAACATCCTGAAAACAAAACATTTTTAAAATAGAAAATAGATAAGTTTTATTGAAACTTTGTGACTGAATAATATGCTAGAAACTATGAATATTTGAAAATACATGTTCCTATAAAAAAAAAATAGTATATACATTCAATGAACAAAATTGATTTGCAATTTAAGTTCTCCCTTTAACGATATAAAACTTGCTTTTCATGGTTTCAAATAAGTTCTATGATACTTTCCATAAGATGTGAGAAGTAAGTTCCAAAGTAAGTTAAAGGGCTTCAAATCAAAACCAATATTGGAAAACAAAACTAAAACTCATGTAAAAATCATATGTTGTACTTCTAACTATCTCATAGTAAATAAGAGTAAAATGGAAATGACTTAAACCATGTTCATATAGCATAAGAAAATAAAACTTAAAATTAAAATTTAAAATTTTGTGCAATTCACAATAGATGAAAGTAAAGAGGTACTTAAAAACTTACATGAGATAGTCAAATAATTTCAAATAAAATAATAGGATCCAAAGTAGAGTTCCCATAAGTAACCATCCTTGTAATATGAATTATTCCATTCTACTTATCTCTTCAAATATGTAACTCCCCTTTATCCCTCTAAACATGCAATATAGCCACAATAATTTCCAAATGTACTTGGGTGTTTTCAAGGGGAAATCTCTAAGGATATGATTTTCATCTCATCGTAAAATCATTGTTATGCTTTCACCATAAACCATATTTATTCATGAAAATAAAGAAAACAAATCATTACTATCAATTCTCATATAAACATTTGACAATCCCATTCAATGAACATAACAAGAGTTCAAATATTCATTTAGAAAACAAGTGTTCCATGACTAATATATAAAGCTTGTTTGATTCACAAATATCATTTCACTTTGAATGGTTAAGTCAAAAGACAATTTTCAATAATTTGCAAAGTAGTATAACGTAAGGTTGAAGTTCCAAAAGTCATAAGATAACTTTTATATAGTATATAGAGTAAAAAAGCAAATTATCCACTCACAACTCTAAGTTCACAAAGCTTAGTTTAGAATCTTTTTGGCTTAGCATAAGTAAGATCTTCCACTACTCCATCTGATTCCAAGCTTGAGGTTGCCTCTCCTTGAATTCCAAAAGCTTATGGCCTAGTTATAAATCCCAGTATTCTATTATCTACATAATATAAAACCTAGAAAGAGTCACAAAAGAAGCTTTTACTCAAGTTTGAGGCACTCATATTTACCCATCCTAACTTGAATTGGTTTAAAACTATTTAGAATCATCATAGCTCTTACTTAGTGCATAGGTTAGTATTTGACTACTAAGTTCCACTTAAGGCCTTACCACTTGTTTAATACCTATCTTATAATTAAAAGTCATTTAGGTAAACTAAGAATTTTATTTATTTAGCCATAAAGTAGGCTGGACAAAACTAGACCAGCCATAGCAACTTTACCTTTACAAATTCCCTTCAAAAAGCCCATAATTTATCTCCAAATAGCAGCAACCTAACCCTAATTAATGCTATTCCAACTACTTAGTCTTTATCAAATCAATTCACTGATGATTTACACTTAAGATAAGGTAGATTAGGATTTTAAATAACAACTTTTCATAATTTAACATGACCCCTTTTGAATTTAATTTCCCATTGATCCAATCCTACTTCTAGTTTCTAACAACAATAATTTAAGACAATCTAATCAATTTTTTTATGAGGATTCTCTAAAAAAGAATTTCTAACTCAAGCTAAATGAGTCTCTAAAATTTCAAACCCCAAGTCTTAGATTTTTGTTTCCAATTTAACTCTGCCCATAAATTTAAGGTTAAAACATAATAAATTACAATCACCAACATGAAGAAACACTCACCTAAATGCAGCTATAGCAGTCACTCCAATAGGAATTAGCTTATGCCTAGTTCAGTCTCTGTGTCAATAGCCACTGTCATAAAACTGGTAACATCCACGGCACTGGGCAATAGATTCACCTAAATTTGTAGTGGTGAGCAAAGATCTGTGGAAAAACACAATGACAACATCCAAATGTTGCTAGCTTTGTGCACTCTACTTTGCACACAACTTCATCAGGTGTGGAGGTGTGGGACGGAAGAAAAGATGTTAGCAAGATTGGTGGCAAGTTTGGAGGTTTGCTAGAACTAGTTTGAAGGGGAAGGAGGAGGGAATGGGATGGTGGGAGAATAGAGGATGATTATCTCTCTCTCTCTCTCTC
>JANHAO010023002.1:0-12022 GCA_026873985.1 Saraca asoca
GATTTTTAGTTAGCAGACATTTTTACAAAACCTTTAGATGAGAAAAGATTTATATTCATTAGAAGAGAAATAGGTATGTTAAATCATGAAAAAATTGAAGTAAACTAAACTAAAACTATTTACTATTATATGATTCTTATTTGATTTGTTATGTTTATGATTTTAATGTAAAATCTAACTTAAGCATCAGAGCTTTTTAAGTTTGTTTTCCAGGTCTATGATTACAAGTTTATTCATATATAAAAACTGATTTTTACATATTACATCAAATTCAGCATCGATGTGTTCCTTTTTGATTCATATACATTGGTTGTTACATTGATTTTTCTTTCAAAATCTTAACACTTAAATCATTTGATACATCGATGTAGCAAAATTTCAAATGTTTTTGTATAATCATTTTCATTATATTAATCGATTTCAAAATCGATGTAAAAATAGAAATATTCAAAAATTAAAGGGGAGCAATGATTTTTCTAATTCCTTTCCTGCTTCCCATGTTTTATTATATTTTGATGTTTCAAAAGGGAGAGAAAAAGCATATAGCTTTATTTTAGATGATTTCTTCTTCCCTCAAATTTCTTTTAATTTGAACCTCATCTAAAATTATTTGCCAACATCAAAAAGGGGGACATTCTTAGCCTAGATTATTCTAAGCAAAATATTTTCCTTGGTTTTAATGTTGAAATAAAAATTATAATATTTATCTAACAATTTGTTTTAGTGTTTTCATTTGCTTTGCAAGTTCAAAGATATGTGATTCAAGATTCAAGAGATCCAAGTTTAGTTTTGGGACTTATTTTGTTTTAATAATATCCTTTGTAAATAAGCTCAGATATTATTTGATCTAAATGTTTTTTAAACAATGGGGTAGAGAAATTGTTTGAAGAAAATAACTCTTTTTAAAACAATTTTTTACATCATACTTTGAAGTGACAATGATGCATTAAAGAACTTTTGAAAAGCTCATGATTAAATCGAAGTCACACCAATGCATGAAAGAAATCTGTTTATCTAAGGTTAGGAAATGGGGCTACTTTGATGCTGTAATCGATGTGAAGACTATGAACAATAGAATGTATGCCACTTACGCTTTAATGCATTAGTAAATAACAGACTGTAATTGATGTTGCCTCGATGTAGCAATTGAAAATCAATTTTTCTATTGTAGACGGTTACAGTAGTTATTCAAGCTTAATTGTCTTCCCTATATAAATGTTTACACATAGTTTTTCCACACAATTCAATACTAAAATATCTGGGAAGGAGCTAAATATGATTTTCTCTCTACATTATCAATTCTTTGACATTTCTTCAAGCTTATTGGATCAAAGACTCACTAAGTTTTCTTGCAGTTTGTTTGAGATTTTCATCTGAAACCTTGGTATTGTATTTCAATTCCTTTTCTATTCTAATTCTTTCATTTGAGATTTCTAAGTATTAGAAATCTATATAGGTTTAAAAGAGCCTGTTGTAATTCTTCTAGGTTAGCAAGATACCTGTTAAAGTTTTGTGTGTTTGTTGTAAAGATTAGCATTTCAGGAGCCTATCAATCCTGATTGTTTCTATTTTTATTTTGAGAGGTATTTCGATTGAGCAAGATCAAATGGAGTAGACTTCAATTGCGACTTCAATCGAAGTTGAACCACTTTAAAATTGTCTGTCTTCAATTTTCTCTCTTTACCTGCACTTTTAATTGTTCTTGCTATCAATCTTTAGTTTCTACTATCTTCACATCTTTTAATTATCAATTCTCAACATATCTCATTAAAGGAAATATTTTTGATACCAGTGTATATAATTCTATAATGAGAAAAGGGCATGATCTGTTCAATTTCGTAATTAAATTTTTCTTTATTAGGACCATCAATCAGTATCATCATCACTATAGTTAAACTCATCATCAATAGAATTAAATTCACTAGAATTAAGCTTATCCCTCAAATAAAAAAATAGACTGATTATCAAATACTTAATTGTCATCATGTAGCTTAGCCATGAGGCGAAGTAGGGCTTCTTCTTCTATTTCATCTTCTTCTTTAGAATCATTTTCATCTTCACAAAGAGCTATGTCAGCTTTCTTGAATGACAACTTTCTCTTTCTCTTTTCATTTTCAAGTTGTTTCTTTGTGCAAACTGGACAATCTGGTCTAAAATGTCCTGGGTTTTTGCATTTATGACAAGTAGAAATATATAAGGAACTCTCTTGGTTAATTCGATTTTGATTCTTCCTTTCAAGAACTAATTTCCTCTTTTCCTTATTCCTTTCTTCTTTTAGAAGTCTTTACAACTTTTTACTCATTACTTCTGCATCACTTTTAGATTTTTCAAAATCCAATACAATAGTTCCATTTTTTCTTCTTTTTCTTATCCCAATTTTTCTTGTGTCTTTGCAGTTCTAGCTCATACTCTTCTAGACTTCCATATAGCTCCTAAATTTTTGGCATCCCCATCTTGAGTGATTCCTTGATGGTAGTCATTTTTAGTTGCCACTCTGTAGTTAAAGACCTAAGAAGCTTATAGACTAAATCTACATTTTCAAACTATTTTCCAAGCAATATCAAATGGTTAGTTAAAGTAGTCAACCTTTGGATTAAATCCTTAATAGATTCACCTTTCTCCATTTTAAATATTTCATACTAAGACACTAAAACATACACTTTATATGCCTTAACCTGAGTTGTTCCTACATGTGCAACTTCTAAAGTGTCCCAAATTTGGTTAACAATAGTACAAGTTTCAGATTCTTTCATACTCATTAGGTAAAAGTGAATTTGGGATGATCCATTTTACTTTTGATGCAAGAAGATGTTTCTTTTTTTTCCTCCTCATTCCATAATGATTTATGTTTAGGTTTTACAACACCATTAATCAATGTTCATGGGAAATCATAACCATTCTTTACTAATTCCCATATATCTATATCAGTATTCTCAATAAAGTCCCCAATTATCTACTTCCAGTAGGTACAATGATTTCCATTAAATCTAGGTGGCATATGCAAAGAAGGACATTCAAGCAATAAGAAGAAATTTGAATCCATTGTCTTTTTTAAAAGGAGTCTATGAAGAGTAAACTGCTTTGCTACCAATTGTTAGTCCCAAAAAATGTATATACATACAGATCTTGTTCTCTTTTACAAATGCAAAATTTATACTCTTGAAAATTTATTTGGAGTTAATCTTGATTTGCAAAGTGGAAGTATTTAAAATAAAATTGCCTTTGCCTTTGGAAGCTTATTTAATAATTAAGAATCTTAGTTGAATAATCAAGACTATATTGTTATTATTGATTTAGATATGACATTGAAGTGAATTAACAGATCAAATGAATTAGGCAATGTAGTAAATAGAATTATGACTTTAATCAGAATGTAGCAAAGGTAAATGTGTAGAATTGTAGAATTGCAAAATGTGAAATAGTGTAGTAAAGATAAAATCAAGAAACAATGAAGACACGAATATTTTCAAAGTAGTTCAACTTTAACTGAAATCATAGTTAAAGTCTACATCTGCAGTAGATCAATCATTAACTAGATGATCTCCTTTATTGATTGCACTAGGATTTAACTAAGCTCCCACACAACAAGTTTATAATAAGATTTCATTGGGCTCTTACAAAACCTGGATACAACAATTCTTCTGTCTCATCAAGGCTATGATCAACCTTATAACCTAGAGATATTCTAAGAATTCATCACACCTTCAATTAATTGTAATCAACCTCACAACTAAAGAAGATACAAAAAGAAGATCAACCTCTTCCTTTGCATCTCCAATTTCTAACAACCTAGAAATTGCAAAATTAAAACAAAAAATAGGTAAAGAAATACAATATCAAAGTCTGAGATGAATATCTCAAACATCGAAATTCTTCACAATTTTTATCATAGATCCTTTGAATTGATAAGATATATTGAGGTAGCAATGAATCTTGTTAAGCTTTGATAACACTTTGTTTTTTGTTCTCGGAAGAAAGTGAAACTTGTTAAAAACATTATATTTGAAATGAAGGTGAGAGTATTTATAGTTGTTCTAATCGATATTTAAAAAATAACTAATTTTGAGTCCTTGAATCAATTAAAAGTGGCTACGAACTAATGAATCAATTTGTGAATCGATTCACTTATGAAACTCATGAAGAATTTCTAGACCGAATCAATTTGTGAATTGATTCACTCTATTTTGTAAAGAGTATTTAATCGAATGAATTGATTACCTAATCAAATCACAGCTTCCTTGAATTGATTACCTTATCTTGGCAAAATCCCAAATGTCTGGTAAAAAGCTTTTTCAAAACTTTTCTTCATGAATCGATTGTCGAATCAATTCAAGTGTTGTTTCACAAGATTTCTTTAGTGAATCAATTACTGTATTGATTCAAATGCAATTTCACAACATGAATTATTTGTGAATCGATTCACATAGTGAAAAATAGTTTTTAGTGTACTTGCACTTGTGAAAAATCATTTGTATGCTTAGTTTGAAAAATACTTTATTTTGGTTCACTTCAGGAGATTTATTTCTACCTCAATTTGTTAGATTTAAGAAATTTACTTCAATCATGATTGTTTAGAATTTACATGCAAAAGATTTTGTAAAAATAAAATAGTTGCTAAATCTAATTTGAATCTCTTGTATTATAATATCAAAGTAATCATATTAGCTATGCTAACAATTTCTAGAAATGCTTAGTACTCTAACTCATGATTTATATTCAGCAAATACAACAGTGATCAACACAACTAATCCCTTAGCCATAATCAACAAACATAGCCAATCCACCATTAACAAGTAGAAAGAAGAATAGAAATTTACCAATGGAGGGTAGTTTATCAAATTTGCAATTTCTTTTAGTATTGTCCAAAACATTTTTTGAAATACTGATGCCAACACTCCCTCCATAGCCAATCACCATTAATATTTAGAAGTCAACTCTACGTCTAAACTTTGGACTCTTGCCTACATCTGCTTACTAGAACTAGGGCTATCGAACGTCATGCCATTGAACGATTGAGAAGCTTTTCCAAACACATTTGAAGGGGATGGTCCAAAGCCTAGACCTTGAACCCATCTGGAGTGCTCCTCCTTAATTACCTTTGCCGTGGTGTCATCCTATGACATGGCTTGAGATTGTAAAGAAGGGTCTTCGGACAAGATCTCCTTAATTTGCTCCTACAAAAGTAGAATATCCACTGCATTAACACATTTGTGAATATGTAATACTATAACATAAAACATGAACCAAAAACTAACCCCTTTGTCTTTGGCTACTTCATTAACATAAGTGCCATTCGATTTGGTATAAACTTGAAACCATAGTTCTTTTCATCCCATTGAATGACCTAGCTCTTCAATCTATATAATAATATATATCAATTTAGATAATATGTCTCAACATAGAAAATGTATCAGTACTTTAATAAGAAGGTGCCGAAGAAAACCAATTTAGCCTTTTCCCTAGCAAAGCTTTCGGAGCAAACTCTATGTGGAACCAAGAGCTTCTAGTTATTTGATGTATTTTTCCTATGCATATCCTATAATAAGAAGGAATCATTATTGTTGACATTTTCATATACATTTTGATTCATTAGTGTACTTATATTAGATATTATCTTATACTTTTCTTCATTATTCTTGTCAACAAACGCCTTCCATTGATGCCAAGGAGCCTCATTTGGGACCTTTTCATACATTTCCTCCAAAGTCAAGGAGGTATCATTGAACTCATGCCATATCCTACCCTTAAAGTCCTTCCACTTTTTACCCAGATTCTTAAGTGTCCAATTCCTTGCAACAGGATCTAGCACGTTAAAGTGAAGCCTCATTTGTTAGTTTATGTAATGAGTATGATGTCAAATATAAATAAAATGCACAATTTTTTTTACTATCTTGATTTCTTTATTGAATATTTCATTTTTCCAAGCCTTGGGCACATTCTTCCAATTAGCATAAGTGATTGGGAGGTTAATAAGCTTAGAAGCTAAATGTCCTAGAATCTGCTCGCATATGTCGGCAACATCATTAGTTGGTGCACCATACTTATCAAAGGGGACAACTATCTTCTGACTCTATAGTTTCCATACATCTATTAGGATCTATTTTGCAATTGGATGTTTAATTAGTATAATTTGATACAATAAATACTACCCATTAATGACATATTTACCTATAAATGTAACTTTCCAATGGCCTCTGGGTGTTGGACAATCTACCAATGCTTGTTGGGATTGTTCATCATTAACTACCCTTTGCTGAAATGGTGACAGGTTTGATGCCACATGCTAGGATGGTGAAGAATTCATTGGTGCCTCATGTTGGGTTAGTGGAAGAGGCTCGAAATGAACATATGATAGAGGCTATGATGCATCATGTGATGTAACACATTATTTGCTTCGATTTCTAAACCTCTGTCTCTGTGGCATAGCTACAAAAAATTTAACAACAAAAGTTAGAAACTTCAAAATGATAAGTAGAATATAATTCTGGCAAGTAATTAAATTAAAACTAAATATAACTAATGATAAACATTTAATATTGAAACAAATGAATAGAATAAACAAATGCAATGCCTACTGTTACACATTTATAATTCTAGCTATTTAGTTCTTCATTGTCCATATTGTCCTAAGCATCTGGGCTAACCTTGGGATCATCATTTGTGGCCTCTCTTGCAAGGGTTGTGGTTTCAACATCTTCAGGGAAGAACATCTGAAAGTTTTGTGCTATAAGAGAAGTTGACAAAAATAAATTGTAATGGATCTTTTCTTATACACCTATTATTATTGACTCATTTACATTTAAATAAAACAACATTGAATTGGACAAGGTACTTTAAGTCAAGGATATCAATTAGTTTTCCATAGTGCCCTAGCTCAACAATTGTAAAAATTTCATCATTGTATTTCCAACCTTTCTTACCCGATTAACTATGCAAAACTTGAAGTCATTAATGTTGTAAGCATTAAACCTCTTGACTCATCAAAGAGGTCCTCGAGCCAAAAGCTTTAAATCATCAAACACCTTTACATGATAATCTACATCTATAATCTACAAAGATTGCATATTGTAACATATTACTTACATAGATTAAATTTGAGACATTATAGACAAACGAAGAGAATCAAACTTATGCTATGAGAAAATCATTCAACAACTTTCTTATTAATAGCTTTTATTATATCTTCCTTTGATCAAGTTCAACTCCTAAGTCATCTCTTTGTTTGAGCTCTCAATTCCTCAATGAACAAGATAGCCATTAGGCAATTAAACAACACACACCTATGTGCCTGTGTTAACTCTAATGATGTCAACATAAAAGTTGACGCCTATCCAACTGGTTAACCCATTTTTGGAAATATGGTTGACTTTTGATTGGAATCACCATGACTGGAAAAGTCTTCAACCTATGCAACTCAATTAAATCTTGTCTTGATTCCATGCAAATACCTTGAATAGAAAGTAAGACATTCCTTAGTTTAGTAACCTTCGGCTATGGAGCGTTTTAGTTAAGCCGCATTTTTCACTAAGACTTTAAATGCCCCAAGTACACATTTAGTGCAAAGTAAAACGTACAAATATGATTAGCTAATCATTCCATTACTAGTGATGCAATTGTTGTTGAAAACAAACCAAGTATACACACCTCTTAATGGGATACATCCATCGATAATGCATGGATCCTTTACGTTTTGCCTTCTTGACAAGTTGAACAGTCAAATGAACTGTTACAATGAATAAGGATGGAGAAAAATAACATTTCTGTGTTGTATAGTGTGACTACAATTCTTTCTTGATGCTTGTCAAGCATAATTGGATTCAAAGATTTGCCTTAAAGGTTTCTAAAGAATGAATATGCCTTTGTTCCTTTAAGGGAACATGTATACACCTTATTGTGAATCTACTTTCTTGGAAAGATAATGTAGCAAATTAATTTCTTTAAAATTTAATTCATAAATTGTGTAAATAGTATATTAAAAAATTGAATTGATGTTATGCAGATTGTGAATTATTTCATAATTGATTATCAGTAATAAAAAGTAAAAGAGAAAGAGAAAAAGTAAGCAAGACCAAAATTTTTAAAGTGGTTCAACTTCACCTAAAATTATAGATGAAGTGTACTCCACTTAGGTCATTCCTCCACCAGAAGATCTCTTTTTCATTAAAAGAACATCAGGATTTCTAGGGCTCCTGAACTACCAGTCAATAGAAAACAAATATACAAGAATTTGCAGGGATCTTGCTAATCTAGAGGACTTAACATAGGCTCTTATACACCTAGGCAAGATTTCTAAATCACTAGAAATCTCAAAAACAAATACGAGAATGAGATAGGAGTACAATACCAAATTGAGAGCTAGTCTCAATTACCCTTTTATGAAATCTGCACAATTTGAACTTTAATAAATTTGACTTAGAAAGAGAATGAGGAAGAAGATAATCTTGTAAAACACAGAGACTTCTCTATTTTTCACAAATGAGAGAGAAAGAATAAAATATAATCATAAGACATTTGAAGGTGGTTAAGGCAATTTATAACTACTGTAATCGACTCTAATAGAATAACTAACTTTCAGTTTGTGATTTAATTCAGATCGGTTACAACTATTTGCTATTTATGAAACGATTCTTGTATGAAGTTCATGAAGAACATTCTTGGTTAAATCAATTCATGAATCGAATAATAGCATATTGAATTAAGAAATCAATGGATTGGTGAATTGATTCAGCTCAAAATCACAACCTTCTATAGAAATGTTTTTCAAAGCCATTTTTTAAATTATCTGAGAGTCAATTAGTGAATCAATTCTAATGTATTTTCACGAGTTCTTCAATAGGAATCAATTCATGAATCGATTCTGAAAGTAAAAAGGTGTTTTGTAAAATCTGTACTTATGAAAGATCATTTAATAGCTCCTTTGAAAAATATCTGATTTTTCCTCTCTTCAAATGATTTATTCTTCCTCAAGATATTGGTTTAAAAATATCTAAAGTTATGAAGATCAAACTGCTTAGAATTCATTTACAAAAGATCCTAAACAAAATAAAGTCTTAGAGCTAAAGTTGGATCTCTTGAATCACAAACTTTGAATCTATAAAACACATAACAAATACTAAAGAATATAGCTAGATATAAACCTTATTTATGAACTAAAATTGTTTTTCAACATTAAAACTAAGGAAAATGTGTAACAATCTCCCCTTTTTCTATGTTGAAATACAATTTTAGATGGGATTCAAAGTTTAAGAAAAATTTTGAATGAGAGAAGGAAGGATATAGTCTACCTTTTTCATATAGAATCTCATTTTTAGTTTTAAAAACAAAAATCCCAGTTTTTCATCTAAAATGAAGCTTTTAGATTTTTCTCCCCTTTTTGGTACATCAAAAGGAGTAGAGAAAGCATATAGCTCCACTTCAGATGATCAATGATTTAAGTAATCAAAAAGATAGTAAGAAAAACATTCAGATATGAATAATAACTTAAACATGATTCTATTTCTATCTGGGATCGATTTGTATGGCCATGATAAAAGTTCAGATGTTTGAGTTCGACCAAAACTTCAGAAAATTAGCTAAATTGGTTTTGGAATTGATCCATAGTTCAAAAATTTTGACTTTGAATTGGTTGATGAATCAATTCAATAAGTCAAATTAAATCCTAAAAATATTGTAATCAATTCTGGAATCGATTCAAGGCTCAAAGATCTATTTTTATATAAAGTTCAACAAAATATCTTGTCAATCTAATACAAACTTTACGCATACCTCATTTCTCCAAAACATATACTCGCAAAACAAACTTAAGAAACTCCAATGCTTAAGTTAGATTTTGCATTATGAAATCAGACAAAAATTTCTTTTTTTAAAAAAAAAGTATCAAAACCAATAACAATCAAATAGACAAACATCAAACAATGCAAGAATAGGTAATTAATATCATTCTCTTTTGGATTTATTATTCCTATTTCTCTTCTAATGAACACAAAACTCTTTTCATCCAAGGGTTTTTTAAAGATATTAGCCAACTAATAGTCATTCTGAACAAATTCAATAGTAATATGTCCCTTTTGTACATAATCCCTCAAAATGTGATGCCTATTTTGAATATGTTTAGTTTTAGAATGCATTACAAGGTTTTTAGTAACTTTTATAGTACTAGCATTGTCACAAAGGATTGGAATTTTATCAAACTTTAGCTCATAGTTTAAAAGTTGCTATTTCTTCCAAAGGATTTTAGTACAGTAGCTTCCAGCAACTATGTATTCAACCTCAACTGTTGATAAAGCTACACAATTTTGTTTTTACAATGCCATGAAACCAATGAGTGTACAATGAACTGATGAGCGCCACTGGTGCTTTTTCTACCTACTTTGCTCCCTATGTACTCTACATCAGAGTTGCCTAAGAGGGTATAAGTTTCAAACCTAGGGTACCATAATCCTATGTTTTTGGTTCCTACAAGATATCTTAAAATTCTTTTTATGGTAGAAAGATGTGACTCTTCAGGATTGGTTTGATATCTTGCACAGACACAAACACTGAACATAATATTAGGCCTACTTGTAATTAAGCATAGTAGACTACCTATCATTCCTCTAAATAATGTTGGATCAACACTTTTACCATTCATATCAACATCTAATTTTAGGAAAGGACTTATAGGAGTTCCTATTCATTTAGAAGTATTAAATTGAAATTTCTTTAGTAGCTTAACAGTGTATTTGGTCTGATATAAAAATATACCTTTTGATGATTGTCTAATTTGCAAGCTAAGGAAAAAGGTTAACTCACCCATCATTGGCATTTCAAACACATTTTGCACTAATTTTGAAAACATTTTGCACAATTCTTCATTTCCAAATACAATATCATCCACATAAATTTGTACAAGTAGTATGTCTTGACCTTTTTCTAATATAAACAATGTGGTATCTACATGTCCTCTTTTAAAATCATTCTAAATTAAGAACTTACTAAGCCTATCATACTAGGTTCTAAGGGCCTGTTTTAAATATAAAGCACCTTTTGAAGTTTAAAAACATGGTCTAGATTAAGAGGGTCTTCAAACCAAGGGGTTGTTATACATAAATCTTCTCTACAATGTAACCGTTCAAAAATGCACTTTTAACATCCATTTGATAAAACTTAAAGTTCATAGTACATGCAAAAGCTAAGAGCATCCTAATGGCTTCTAGCCTAGCTATTGGGGCAATTGTCTCATTAATGTCTATGCCTTCTTCCTGATCACAGCTTTTAGCAACTAGCCTAGCCTTATTCTAAATTGTGATGCCACTTTCATCTAAATTGTTTTGCCATTTTCATCTAAATTGTTTCTAAACACCTAACGAGCCCTTATTGCATTCGTGTGTTCAGGTTTTGGTACTAGAGTCCAAACCTAGTTCCTTTCAAATTTATTTAGTTTCTCTCACTTAGCTAGGGTCTAGTTTCATCTTTTAGGGCCTCTATAGTGATTTTAGGTTCAAACAATGAAATAAATGTAGAAAAATTGTAGGAAGTTTTCAAATTGCTACATGTTATCCTTCTCGATGCCTTTCCTATTATGTGTTCTTCAGGCTAATTTCCCATAAACTTCCAAGTTTTTTATGGAGAGCAGGGCGATGTGATGTCTATGTTGTCAAAATCAACATCCTCTCTTAGTTCTATGGCATGTACATTCGAGTAATCTTGTTCAGTTCCTAGAGTTGATGTAGAAGTCCACCCATGTTGTTAATCTTCTTCCACATCTAACTTGCAATCACTCAAAGTAGACTCATTAAAAACTACATGCACAAATTCTTTAATCCTCAAGGTCCTTTTATTGTAAACTCTATAGGACTTGCTAGTTGAAGAATAATTGATAAAGATTCCTTTATCAGATTTGGAATCCAATTTGTATAAGTTATCTTTATCATTATTATGAATGTAGCATTTATAGCTAAAGACATGAAAATAAGAAATATTAGGCTTTCTTCCAAAATATAACTCATAGGGTGTTTTATTTAAAATAGGTCTTAAAAGTATC
>JANHAO010023003.1:0-12020 GCA_026873985.1 Saraca asoca
TTAAGTCTAATTTATTTGTGATCATTTTAATGGGCTTAGTGGATATTGGGCCCTGTGATTGGGCTTGCCATGATGGGTAGGCTTGTCCCATCTTCTATATTTTATAGGGGAGGCCTCTATTTCTAGCCACCTTCAGAAGTTCAGTTTTCCCCATCTAACCTGAACATAGTGTTCTGGGTGGAATAGGGATAGTTTCTTCCCTTTTCTTCTCTGTAGTTCACAGGATTAAGATGGCTTCTTCATCAGTTTCGTTTCCAGGTAATTTTGGGAACCTTTCTATTTTGATTTTGATAGTTTATATTATTACATGCCATAAGTAATGATTAGATTATATGTTTTTTTTGCAATTGTATTATAACAAAAGTGTCTAATGTAATTTTCATTAGTTCGCTATTCATTCTTACTTCTCTGGGAGTGAATTATTAGCAAGTTCTTAAGGATTTGAAAAATAATCCACAGAAGAGTGATTCTAAGGCTCAGCGAGATACATCTATACCTAACTTATGAATGTCTTAATAATAGTAATGCATGTGAAAATCATAGCCATTCATTTTTATTTCACACCATGTTAATCCAGTCATGAGTTATGGCCTCAAGCTATCATCATCATTCATCACTTATCAAATCACTTTATATCTATTTCAAAATTTCTTAAAATAATAATTCAAGTAAGAGGCATAATAAATGGTAGCAATCAAAATCCTCTTTGCTACTCCATTCCAAACTTATCCAGCACAATCCCTACCTCATCCCTCAAAGTTCTACCTTATCCTTTACACCATATCAGAATGTGTAGATTCAGGATCTAGTTCATTTACCCCCATCTGATTACATCATTCAAATTTCATCATCATCATATATCATATACCATCCTATGTCTCATGGGGAATGCTTAGCTTTAAACAATATCAATACTCATAATAATTGTATTACAACATTCACATTCAATCACAATCTTGACCACATGAGTCATTTTCAATCACTATTACAACCACATATACTTTGTCACATTATTATAATAACTATCAGGATTATTATCATAATATCAATGCATAGATAATTATTAAATTTATTAATATTGGCTAATGAGTTACTCAATTAGGATTTCTTAAGTGCTATATTCAAGTTAGCTAGAATTTATAGGAGATTAGACCAAAAGGAATAAAAGATGTTTTGGACAAAAGAAAGTTCAGGTTGAAAAAGTGTAAAATTCTGAAGGTATGATCAAAATTGTGAGCATAATCGTGGATGAAATTTAAGTAGAATTACGATTAGAATTGCTACAATCCATTAAGAAGGATTCGATTCGATTCGAGGAAATCCAGTTCAAAATATGAATTTGCTCACCAAAAATTGAAAACTTTTGGGAAGTCCAAGTTATGCATGCAATCATAATCACGATTGAAATTGAAAAATAGGGTAGGACAATTTGATTCAACTCATAAGGATTTAGTTCAATTCCCGATTCAAATTACAAGACAGAATACAACTCGATTCCTGTGAGCACGATTGCGGGGACAATGTAAAAGTGGTGATTTGACTCGTAAATTACAAAAGAATAGTACAAAAATAGGGGAAACAACTTCCAATCTTACACTAAATCATAGAAGTTCAACTTAACATATTTTGAGAACTTAAACATGCTTAAAACTCAACTTTTTCAATAGAAAACCAACCATTATATTAACAAAGTCATTCAAACTCAAACTTTATCATACAATCACAATTACCCATTTTCATCAACTCACTTCCACAATCAAAGGATCACAATCAATAAACAAAATATAATTTACAAGAAAGCTATGAATCATTCACCTTAGCAACTAGGAATAAGAAATCAAACAAATCTTATAAAGATCTTCCTCGATTTTCAAGAACAAGAAAGAAGAGCATATTAGTTTCTTAGATTTTTCAAGGTTTTCTTCCACTAAACCACCAATTACTATTAGATTATAGTTTTATTGCAAAGAACCAAGCTAGAAATAACAGATTCAAGCTTTAAAATCATCAGAAAGTCATATGGGTTTATGGGTTAAACAGTAATGTAAATAATAACTATTAGCTTAAAAAATTCATAACTCAGATTTTACCTCATGAATCAACATAGTTTTAGTACCAAATTAAAGAGGAAAAAGAGAGGAATCAGTAGTAAAAGTTTCAGAAATTATCATGAAAAAGTAAGTCACTTACTTGAAAAAAGAGAAAAAGAAATGTAGTGCGAGAAAGGGTGTAACTTGGTGAAGAGAAGAGCTACATGGGTTACAATAGGGTAAAGGTTGAAGAGGATAAAGAAGCAGCTAGCCTCTTGAAGGCAAAATGGAAAAATTTTTGTCCATTAACCTTTAACTTCAAGTTGACTCAAATTTTCTTTTAATTTTTTCTATTTCCTCAACTTTGAGTCCAAAATTAACATACTCAACGATCATTGGTGGGCGTGAAATTTTAACACAAATTAGTTAAATTAATTACCTTCATAACTACTCTAATTTTATAATTGCTAGGTACCCATAATCCTAGTTTTGATCTTTTCAAAGTTTTTTGAAAATTAAATTTTAAAAACACAAATTTTATTTTCTAAGTATCTAAGATGAAAATGTTGGTTGCTTGAAAATTTTGAAAATTCATATAATCTATTTCTACCATATTTGGACTCCCTGTAACCTAAAATTTATAGTTTTAAAATTTTCAAAAATTTCAAATTCACCTTTTTGGATTTTTTCGAAAAGTTATTTTATTGTTGAAATTAATTTTAGAAAATTCGAGGTATTACAATATAACTGACTTTGCTGCCTGTGCAAGTTCTCTCACAGCTAATTCTTGTTCCGCCAGTCAACCTTTCTTGTAAGGAGAGTTTCATTTGGCATTATCTGTGACTTTCCTAGCAACCAATGTCTTATAGATCTCACTTTCATTTTGCTCACATTCGATCATTTTTGGAGGAACATCGTAAAAAGGCGTGAAAAAAGCACCATTGTAATCAAATGACGAAAGAAGCTCAAAGAATAGCTATTGAACTTGGACATGGTACTTTGGCCAAACAAGTTTGGTAATTACAAGCGGAGCTAGAAGCTCTTCATCGTGCACAAGTCTAACCAATTTTTCCTCCACCACCTCATCGACCATCGAGTCTTGTTCTTATAGAGATCAATTTCATTTTGAATCAAATCTTGATAACCTTCTCCACTCACCTTTAGCTCGCTCTATCACACAATCCACCCCAAGGATCATGGATCTACCAACCACACCAAAACCTAGTTTAGTATGAACAACCTCCAAAACCATTCACTTTTATTCAGATGAACCCAATGATTACCTAGATATAGAACTACCGGGATCTTCAAGTATAAAACCCTCAAATCCAAAATTCTCAAATGTAACTTCTACAAATTGTTAATCAAGTCCCATAAAACCCCTAACGAATTTAATCGTCACCAGTAAATTCCCACCAATCACACTCTTGAATCGTATGATCCACTGAATGCAACCATTGATCTCACCCAAAGTTAAACACAAAGTTCCTGCCAATATTCCTCTCACCATAAGGATAACCATCCATTCACCTCGACTGTAATAGTCATTCCATTATCTAACCTTTTCAAACTACTAACCACATTAGGTCTTACGATGGGACAATGGACCCCTAAAAATACTTGAAAACTTTTTGGACATCCATGTTGTTGTCTAAAGCCCTAGATGCTATCAAGTGTCAAGCTGTTTCAACAACATTAAAGAAAGCCAAATTGTGATGGTTCATGGCATTACCTTGCCAATCAATTGCCAACTTTCAACAGCTGCCCAAAGTGTTTTCCACTCACTTCATGACTAGTCGAATGCCTAAGAAAACATCAACTACTCTCGTTAGCTTTCAATAGGGATGATGAGAAAATTTGAGGAGTATCTCGTTCATTTTAATGCCTTAGCCTTGGAAATCAGAGACCTCAATGAAGGAGTAGCAGTGCACTAGATCAATTTAGGATTGCAGTCGAGGCATTTTCTATGTCATTGGCAAAACTCCCAACATTAACCCTGTCAGAGCTATGGGTTCAATTAGAAAAATATATAAACATTGAAGAAGTGGAGCTTGCTCAAAAACATGTCAAGTAAAGCCAATCAGAGAGCACACCACTTACATAATAAAGACTAGTCATGTATGAGGAAAAATGGTAGAGCATGACAAAACCATGACAAATATTATACTTGAATCACTAGTCAAAGGTCAGCAGTGACCTCAGGTTGTCAGGTCTAGCCCGCAGAATGAAGCACCCTTACTGTGATTAAAGTTAAAAATAAATTAACTTGAATCGCCCACTTATAGATGTCAACTGGCTGGAATCAACTTATAATTAATTTATTATTTTCCTTTCTTAGAATACGTTAAGATTGTACACCCTAACTACTATAAATAGGGGCTAAGATCATTATACAAGAGGCATGAAAAAAAAACCAATACAATAAAGATCAAGCTATCAACAACATATAGAAATTCTGTAAACATATTCCCAAAAATACATTATCGTGGACATAAGAGTCGACATTCAACTTTAGTCGAACCACGTTAAAAATCCTTGGTATCCTCCTGTTCTTCCTCTCTCTCTCCATCTCTCTCTTTACATTCTCCATTTGCAATTTAGGGTTTTAGAAAACTTGGTTGACTGAATTCTCAGGTCAATATTTTGGCATTAGAGGAAGGGCCTAAACTGCATTCTGGTTAATTTCCTACATTCTGATTAATTTTTCGTTTAGTAACAATGGCTAGAGGAAGAACCACTTAAAGGTCTGGCACTCCAATTAACCAACCAGAAGGTCATATAGAACAAAATTAGGAACTAGTTCATTCTATGGCGGGCACTTTTGCTACTCTTGCTATAGGTATGGCCACTAGCTTACCCCTAACACCCCACCGACAGCTTGCTATTATTATTCCTGGATTTGATATAATGCAAGCATGGCACCAATGTCAGGAAGTACTCAAAAACATTGTGAAAGAGCTGGCTGAGGCGATTACAATGTTGACACAGGCACAAGCCTGGGGCATGTAAAGATAAGTTGAAGCTGCTATTCTTAGAGAAGTACTCCAGCAATCATGATGAGGAGCTTAGGAGGAGTGGCTAGCTAAACAAGTGTATTAGCATGCTGATTTAGGTCATTTCTCTAACATGCGAATGAAATCATATGTCAACCAAGCATGTGAGGATTATAATGATCAGCAATGTGAGAATTCATGTTAAGAGGAAAGCTCAAACAGGACTAAACAAGAGCACATGTCTGGTCAACATTCATTGGGTCATGGGCAGAAAAAATATAGAACCTTAAATCATCACTTCCATGACCATGGAAGTAGAAGTCAGCAATCATCTAGCCTATAATCTAAAACTTGTGACCTGATGGTAGAAGAGTTACTTCGGAGGGTGAAGCACCTAGAAGAACACCCTCAAACATAGAATAGTTAGGAACATTATGAAGAGAGGACATTGTTCACTATTGAGATCGAAATGGAGCCTCTCCCTAGTAAATTTAAAATCCCCATGATTCCACAATATAATGGGGATAGTGACCTTTATGACTAACTGGATGCGTTCAATGTTCAGATGGATCTCCAAACAACCAATCCTTTGGTCAAGTGTTGTCTCTTCCCAGCAACTCTTGGACACATACCTCGAACGTAGTTCAGGAATATCCCAGCTTATAGTATTAATAGTTACGAAGAATGTTAGAGGAGATTCACTAACCAATATAAGGCACTAAAATAATAGCTTGCATCATCTTGCCACCTTACAATAATCTTTTAATGAAAGAATGAGTCATTAAAAGACTATGTCACCTACTTCAGACACGATGTCAGCAATATAGAAAGTCCCTCTGATGAGAGTATCCTAATGGCGTTCTTGGCAGGACTTCACAAAGATGGAAAGCTATACAAAAACATATATAAGTCTCCAGTGAAAGACTTAGCTAAGTTTTATGAATGAGCTGCCAAGGAAATTAGGTAGGAAAAAACCTTCAGTCCAAGAAAGACCAACCAAAAGGAAGAGGTAAATACTGCTAGCCAAAGCAAAAAGAAGAGTAATGATAAGAAAGACAAAGAAAGCCAAAATGGTGGCTCAATCAATCAAGTTGCAAAAAAGGCCAAAAGTCAGTGACCTTAGCATCCAGGTCGCCATGATACCTATAACGTCCTATCAGATGCTCAAGATAGGATCTTTGCAATAGAAAAGAATCTGGAAGATTACGGAAAGCCCAGTCCTACAAAGATTCCTAACAAGTATAGAAACAAAAATAAGTTTTGTGCCTACCATGATGAAATTGGGCACAATACTTTGGATTGCTAGGCATTTAAGGACATAATAGAAGATCTGATCAGAAGAGGCTGTTTGAGAGACTATGTGGTGTGACCTACAAGTAAACAACCTCAATAGGCCCAGCAACTGGTACAACAATAATGCCAGCAAACTCCCGAACAAGAGGAGGTGCTTGTAATGAAAACAATATTTACCATCCATGGTAGGCCTCACATCGTAGGTACTTTGAATAGGTCACAAGAATGCTACGTGTGAGAGGCAAACCATATCCTAATCACAGGTCGTGGTGAATTTGAGAGGCTCGCCAAGAAGGCTAAAATGACCTCAGACAACATCACCTTTACAAGTGAAGATGTAAGAGAAGTATGTTCTTCTCACAATGATGCATTGGCTATTTGGGCTAGGATTGGTAATGCTGAGGTACGAAGAATAATGATCGATACTAGTAACTCGATGAACGTCATGTATAAGGATGCTTTGATCAAATAGGTTTAAGTTCAGATCAATTGAAACCTTCTCCACAGCCCCTTTATGGCTTCATGAGAGATGTGATACTGCCAACGGGATAAGTCAAGCTCCCCATCACTCTAGGAGATTCGAAACACCAAGCTACTGCTCTGGCAGATTTCCTAATTATAGACTATCTCTCAGCATACAATGTGGTGTTAGGATGACCTGCTATGAATGACTTAGACATGGTCACACTTACTAGGATGCTTACCGTTAGATTCCCAACTCTAAATGGAGTTGGATACGTATGAAGTGAGCAGCATGTAGCTCGACATTGCTATAAAGATGTGGTTAAACTAGGAGTAAAAGGGAAGAAGGTCAATGTGGTGTCTAGTAGAAAGAAACAAGTTAAGAGTACAATAGGAGTTAGCCATGACCTTGACCCTCACGAGGTGGATGCAGAAAAAGTAACTGGTTAGGTAGAAGAGCTCAAAGACATACATGTCAACGAAGCAAATGCTGAAAGGTGCCTCAAGCTGGGAAAGAAGCTATCTCTGGATGTAAAAACCTAGCTAGCTAAATTCCTTAAGGTAAACTTGGACGTGTTTGCTTGGAACCATAAAGACATGGTAGGAATTGACCCTGAAGTCATGTCACATAAGCTCAACATAGACCCTTACCACAAGCCTGTGCACCAGAAAAGGAGACCGATGACTGCTGAGCGCTATGCCACTCTTAAAGAAGAGGTGGATAAACTTTTAGCTAATAAGTTTATCCGTGAATCTCAGTACCTGACTTAGGTAGTTAACCTTGTCCTAGTGAAGAAAAAGAATGGGAAATGGAGAACTTATATTGACTTTACAGATCTTAATAAAGCCTATCCAAAGGACAACGTCTCTTTTCTAAAAATTGATTAGCTAGTCAATGCAACTGCTAGGCATTATCTCCTCAGCTTTATGGATGCTTACTCAAGATACAACCAAATCCTCATGAACCCACAAGATGAGAAACGCACTTTATTCATCACTAACCGTGGCTTGTATTGTTACAAGGTGATGCCCTTTAGGTTGAAGAACACAGGGGCAACCTATCAGTGGTTAGTAAACATGATGTTCAAGGAACAAATTTGAAAAATAATGGAAGTATACATGGACAACATGTTAGTAAAATCTGAACAGGTCACTAATCATGTATGTGATCTCGAGGAAATGTTCCAAATTCTAAGGAAATATCGAATGAAGCTAAATCCACTCAAGTGTGCATTTGGAGTGGCTTCTATAAAGTTTCTTGGATTTATAGTAAACAATAGGGGAATCGAGGTGAATCTTGAGAAAATCAAAGCTCTCATTAACATGAGGTCCCCAACTAGAGTCAAAGATGTACAAAGCCTTAACAGCTAGGTTGCAGCACTTAGCATATTCATATCAAAAGTGATAGATAAATGCATCCCTTTCTTTGATGCATTAAAAAAGGCAAAATGCTTTTAGTGGATCGAGCAATGTGAAGTCACCTTTTAGTAGCTCAAGAAATACATGGGCCGAGCTCCCCCCTTGTCTAAACCAAAGGAAGGCGAAAAGCTCATTGTTTACCTAGAAGTATCTCAGCATGCTCTTAATGTGGCCTTCATATGAGAAGAAGGAGGAGCACAGTTTCTGATTTACTATATAAGTAAAAGATTGTTATATGCTAAGACAAGGTACACGCCAATAGAAAAACTTGTTTAGTGCCTCATAATGGCATCAAGAAAGCTAAGACCATATTTTCAAGCACATAACATAGTGGTGCAAATGCAATTCCCACTAAGGCAGATCCTACAGAAGACTAATGCTTCAGGTCATTTACTTAAATAGGTGGTTGAGCTAGCTCAGTTTGACATTAAGTATAGGCCGAGACCAATAATAAAAGGACAAGCCTTAGCAAACTTCATTGTAGAATTTATGAGCCCCATAGATAAAGAGATAAAAGCCCCAGAAGCTCCATATTAGGAGTTATATGTTGATGAGTCATCAAGTGAGCAAAAAGCTGAGGCAAGAGTGCTTCTTATCAACCCGTAGAAGCATAAAATCCTCTACACTTTAAGATTGGTTTTCAAGCCACAAATAATGAAGCTGAATATGAAGCATTATTGGCAGGGCTCCATCTAGCAAAAGAGATGCGAGCTAAAAACCTAAAAATATTTAGCAACTCCCAGCTCATAGTTTGTCATGTACGAGGAGAATACCCAACAAGGGGGGTCTAAAATGGCCACTTACCTTCAGAAGGTTAGGGAACTGCTTGATTCTTTTAAGTAATATGAGATCAGTCAAATTCTATGAGCTAAAAATGCACATGTAGATGCATTAGCTCATTTAGCCATATTAGGAGATACAGATTTCCTATGGGCAATTCCAGTGGAGTTCCTTCCATCACCAAGCATAGACCAGGAAGATGTTGTGATGGCAGTTGCTATGGCAAAGGATTCATGGATGTATCTGATCTTGGATTACTTACAAGATAGTAAGTTGCCACAGGATAAACTTGAAGTATGTCATCTGTGAGCTTGAGCAGCTAGATATTGTATATTCGACATGTTATATAAGAAAGGATTTTCCATTCTGCTTCTAAGGTGTATAGATGGCAATGATTTTATCACCGTCTTAAAAGAAATTCACACTAGTCATTATGGGAATCATGCTGGGGGGCTGTCCCTAGCTCAAAAGGCACTCCGACAAGGATTCTATTGGCCAACAATGAAGTAAGATACTCTTAATCTCATGTGAAGATGTGACAAGTGCCAAAGATATGCCAAAATCCCACGAACTCCACCGACTTACCTGTAACAAATGGTTAGTCCGCGACCTTTCAAGATCTGGGACATGGACTTGATTAGACTACTCTCGATAGCTTGTGAGAATTGTAAATTTGCAATTGTAGCCATTGACTATTTTACCAAAAGGGCAGAGGTGAAGGAACTCGCAGAGATATCTTTTTCAAAGATTGAAAAATTCATATAGACTAATATTATTTGCAGGTTCGGGGTCCTTCAGCAGATTGTAACCAATAATGGAACCCAGTTTAATAGCAAGTAGTTCATTATGTTCTACAACGACCTCAAAATTATGAAAAGCTTCTCAGCCGTAGACTATCCAAAGGCCAATGGGCGAGTCAAAACTATTAACAAGATCATCAAGTAGATCTTGAAAACAAAGTTAGAGGCTAAAAGGGGAGCATGGGTAGACAAACTACAAAAAGTACTTTAGGCCTACAAAATTACAACTCGCACCACTACAGGAGAAACTCCCTTCTCAATGGTGTATAGATTAGAAGCCATGATTCCTATACAACTTGAAGTAAGTTCACAACAAAAAGTAACATCTGACCTAGAAGTTAATGATCAACTGCTCACTACAAATCTTGATCTTGTAAAGGAGACTTGAGAAATAGCTCACCTCAAGATCAGGACCTACTAGCAATGGATCGTAAGGTACTATAACAAAAAGGTTCGAGTTCAGAGCTACAAAGTTGGCGACATCGTACTACACCTCATTCTTCCTAGAGCTCGCAAGACCAATGAAGGGATGCTAGGTCTGAACTGGGAAGGCCCTTACATTGTTAAAAAAGACTTGGGGAATGGAGTTTATCATTTAGCAAATATGAATGGAGATGAATTTTCGCAAGCTTGGAATGCTAAGCGCCTCCGCCCTTATTATCAATAAATTTTTAGTTCACCTTTTAATTCCTGTGACATTACATCTCTACTTGTTAATATCTGAATAGATTTTGAATGAATTTTTAAAGTGTTGTACAAGAAGTAAATTATTCTTGGGCCAAAAAGAGCCATTTTGCTAGTCGATGCTCATTCAAATCGATCAAAGAATCATTACCCGTGACCTACTAACTAACATGATTACTGTGACATAACCTATTCACGCTATCAGAGGCACAACTTTCATGTGACCTATCTGAACACTTGTCATATCTGAGGTGTAGCTTTCATGCGACCTATTTGAACACTTGTCATATCTGAGGTGCAACTCTCATGCAACCTACTTAATCACCCAATTGATTTCTAGTTAAAGCAAGAATACCTAGCAAATATACATTATCTTGCTTGGGCAAATATACATTGTCATGAATTACCCATCAAATATACATTATCTTGCTCGAGCGAAGATACATTATCCTAGTTAATCTGGCAAATATACATTGCCTTGCTTGGTAAATATACATTGATGTGAGTAATGGACAAATATACATTGCCTTACTCGGTAAATATACATTGTCATGGTTAGCTAACTAATGGCACATTGATGCAACATACTCAACATTCAATTTGAAAAATGCTTATTAAGCTATAATTTGCCAGCAACAGTGTTGCATACAATCTATTGAGTGTTTAATCATGGAAACTGTTGATGATAAAATCTGGTCAACCTAAGTTTTGAACCCTAAGTTGCAGAATGAATATAAAAAAGGAGAAAAAGAGAGAAAGGAAGAATAGGTAGACACCAGAAGTTTTTAACGTGGTTCAGCTAAAGTCAGTTTGACCTCTACATCCTTTGCTGAGTGTTTTGCATCTCATGATTGTATATTTATCACGCCCAAATCCATGGAATGTGACCGGCGTAGGAGGTCATTGGTAGGAAACCTCCTACAAGCCTGATAATGCAAATTATACTAGATATTCACAATTTTATAAATGCATATTTAAGTATTCATATGATAATTCTATCAAAAATCCGACAAAGTCTCATTTATTTTCCAGATATCCAGGCACAAGGCCTACATACACAAATAGGGCTACATGCCTATCACACTCTATATAACAACATAATAATATGCAGTGACCCAAACTATACAATTTACATCCTACTGGGCATCCAGCAATCATACACAATATATACATATACAATCCTATCAACTGCCAAATTTTACACCACAATTATACCTTAAATCTCCGTAAGAAGTGACATATTTGATCAATAAGCAGATCCAGGATCAGGCTGGGATAAAAGAGTCATAGATGTATCCTCAGGCTCTAAAAAAATGGAAAAGAGAAGGATGAGTTTCATTGAAACTCAGTGAGTAGAGAATCCCATGATTACCAAAAAATCCCATTTAAAAATCAAATCCCAAAGTATATATATATAAATCTACAACTGTGAAGATATGCTTACCCGGTTTGCAGCCATAATTTCAAAATAAATTTGAAAACTATTATTCAACAAAAAGAACAAGTAATTGAAAACATAATATTCAACAACAACAACAACAACAACAACAACAACAACA
>JANHAO010023004.1:0-12022 GCA_026873985.1 Saraca asoca
ATAGAGAGGGAGAGAGATTTGTTTGGCCATTTGTGCTGCAAGTTATTTGTCTGAATTGGATGTAGTGATGATGTTTTCCTGCTTTTTTTATATAGCAGCAGGAAGCTGAGTGCTACGCAAGCAGTGATGCCCATTTGTCGTGTCGATATGTGGCCGAGGATTGCCACTGCCGTACTTGATTCCGAGATAGGGTAAATTATTTATGAGCTGTCCATTCAAACTGATAATAATTTTCTTATACACTATTTTGGAGAAAGGTTGAATTTATAATTTATAATTTTTAACCGACAGCATAGAATTGATCAATTAGATAAAAATCTGGAATTCCAGCCTTGAATCTATTTCTGACCTTGTGGCATGTGATTCCCTCTGATCTAACATCCCAAGTTGCCTGAGCAGGCACTAGAGCTTCGCTAAGGGAGTCCCTTGTTGCCTGTTTCGCAGCCCATTTTTTTTTTTCTAGAAAATATTTTTTTATTCTAAAAAATAAAAAAATTTATTTGATAAACTGTTTTCAAAAGTTATTTTTAAAAAACTGTTTTATAAAAATATAACTAAAAAAATAGTTTTTAAAAAATACTATTTAGATATTTTCTTTATTTTTGTGTAAAATTATTTTCAGATTTTTTTTAAAATAAGGATAACACCTACTTATATTAATAATAAAATTATAAATAATATTAAATATATTTTAATTTTTTTCGAAAATAAGAAAAATATGTATTCTCAAAATTTATATTCAAATGAATTTTTTATTCTTTTATTTTAAAAAAATTATTTTTAAAAAAATAATAAAATAAAAATTCTGAATTTATCAAGATTAACTTTTAAGACTAGATCATAGTGGAGCAAAGCTTTTCAAGTAAAAGGTGTGGGAGGACGGCACAGCAGTAAAGGACATGAAGCTCAGAACAAATTCACGTGACAATGATAAAAGACAGAAAAGGATCAGCTTTATTAGTGCATTATTAGATTAGACGGCTGCTCTATGTTAAGCGCCGGCAAGCAGAAGACATAAATGGACCAATACAATCAATCAGATTAATCCCTCAGTTTAATGACATATTATTTGATATCTGAAAAAAAAAAATGACTTGAAAATAAAAAAATTAACAGAATTCAATTAGAATCCGTGTAAGAATTTTGCACTTGAAATGGTGGTCACTCGGGTCAAGATTTTATAGCTTGCCTTCATCTCTATCTAACTCCAGCTATGTACCTTTCCTGGATTTGGGATATTTTCTCACAACCACAAAACTACTCCTTCCTTTAAGGCTAATTATTTGGAAACTAGAGAATCTAGAACATATCTTTTTCTCTTTTATCATTTTTTTTATTTTTAAAGAAATAAAAATATAATTTTTTATTTTTAGACCTATGAACTTTTTTATTGAAATCCACTATTTTAGTATAATGCAATCTCTTTTCTAAATTTACATTCTTTTTTTTTTCAAAAGAAAGGACAAAGACCTGCACTCGAATCTAGAAATGCAATTGTGTAGCTGGTTGGCTGGAAGAGCACCATCAAAATGAATCTAAACCAAGTGAAAATGAAAGACTGACAAACGAAAACTGGCAATGTCATGCTGCAATCAAGTGATCGTTGACCTTAATAGGGAAACATGATAGAAGTGCTTACTACTTGTGGATGTTTTTTTTCTTCTTTTTTTTTCCCCCAATATAAATGATAAACAAAAACAACTTGGTATCACATCAAAAGAAAAAATAAAAAAAATTTACAAATACATATTCTACATAAATCGGGACCACTTATATGAACCCACATATGTAGTGTGACCTAAGAAAATAGTTTTCATGAGAAAGATATAAGATAGAATTTAAGTTGATATTGTTGTTGATTATTTTTTATTTATATATAATTTAATGTAACATTTTAAATGGATTGTTGCATTAATTTAATCTATTTTTTAATATATCAAATTATTATATTTTATATCTTCTTATTTTTGTCCATATTTTTTTATCACTATTATTGTATTTGTTATCATCATTTTAATATTTTAATTTGAATCAACTGAATTGTACTATTAATTATATGTTAAATTCGTAATGAAAAAAGTTAACATAATTTAATGAAGTTATCACATGTATATCAAAATCTGACATGAAAAATTAGATGAATTAAAATTTTCTTAATTTAAATAAACTAGCTCTCAATTTAATAATTAAAAAAAATAGACTCAAGAAACTACCATCTTATGGACTCCTTTTTTTTTCCCCTTTCAATTAATAAAATAAAGTGGATGAAAAAAATATCTCCTTTTTCTTTTTGAGAGATTTTGTTTCTTCAAAACAAAAAAAAAAAATCATTGGAAACTTAAAAAATTTATAAAAACATATAAAATAAATAATTTTTATTTAGTTAAAAAATTAAAAATAAAAAGAAACTAATAATAATTTTTAGGATTTTGTTAATCTTTTGAAGATACTGATTAAGAAATGAAGTCTTTAACCATATTGAAAATATTAAATATTTAAAAATTGATGTATATTTATTTAATTCATATTTAATTTATTATAAAATTTTAAAAATAAAGTAAATAAAAGCACATAAAATTTTAAAAATTTATATCTTCAACATCATTAAATATTCATTGGGAGTTTCATTTTAACAAATGGCTAAACTTTAACCCATGTTGAAAATAAAATATAGGAATTCAATATTATTATCAAAGTGTGTGAAATCAATGAAATTTAATTTTTTTTATGAAAAAAATGTGATAATAAAAAAAAAAAGATAAGATGCAAGAATGACATGACTGAAATAAATCACTAAGTATGAAAGGCCAAAAAAAAATCAATTTAACAATATATTTTTCTTTTTTAATATTCATATAAGTTGAGACTACTGACATTTCTATTTGTCTATTCACACTTCTAGCAACTTCCTAAATATACTATTATCTATATAATTTTTAAGTTTAATTTGTCACAATTTAATTATCTATTCACAATTTTAATTATAAAACACATTGCTTTGAATTTATTTTTGTAATTCTATATATTTTTGTGATTTCTTTTTTAAGTTTCCAATAAATTAATTCTTTTAAAGAAACAAAATCTCTCAAGAAGGAAAAAAAAAGAGATTTTTTATGTGTTTTATTTTGCTAGTTAAAAAGGAAAAAAAATTTGTGAGATGGGAGTTTTCTAAGTCTAGCTTATATATATATATATATATATATATATATATATATAGATGCAGGGTTAGTTTATTTAAATTAAGAAAATTTTAATTCATTTAATTTTCAATATTACCTTATGAAGTTTAAAGTGACAAAAATGGTATATAAACTTTAAAATCTTACATATTATTTTTTAAAAAAGTAAAATTGCCTACATTATTGTTAAAAACTAATAGAGTTGATGCACATAAGTCACTCATAACCTAGTCTTCATTTTTCTCCTCATTTAGCTATTGCAAGATGAAAGTCACCATTTACAATCAAATGAAATAAATTTTTTTTCACCTTTTCTATCAAAATAGCAGGTGTGACCTTGTTTATACTCTATTTCAACAAACATAAAACAAAACTTCTTACATTTTCATATAAAAACAAAAATCTCTAATTATATTTTAGCTATAAACTAAAAAAATTTAACATATAATACAAAATACAAGTGTAACAAATATATCAAACAAAAATTAGAAGAGTTTTATATCGTTTACAAAATCAATATATATCAAGAGAAAAGAAAAAGAAGAAACAATTACAGAATAAAGGTGATAGGAACTCGGTTTAATAAATTCCAAAAAACCTTGTCTAAAATTTTAGAAATAATTTCAAATACAAAATTTTTTGACCTCTTCGATCTTCTTTAAGAATTCTAATATAAAATTTGCAATTTCTCCATTGAAAAAAATGGTAGCCTAGTGCTAAAAAACATAAAGATTAAAGGTTAGATTCGAAGCTACAAATAGTTTATATGCACCACATTTGCTAGTTTTAATAATATAAATAGTTTTACATTTTTTGAAATTCAAAAAATAATATGTGAAATTTTGAAATTCATGTATAATTTTTATCACTTATGTAAATTTTAGAGATTATCTATATTTTTCTCTATATTTCAAAGTACTAATGGTAACTTTAATAAGTTATATAAATTTTTTTAAGTATTAATAGTATGATCAAAGACATTGAAATTAAATCATTAAATGAATATTATCGTTTTTTAAAGATGGTAATTGTTGATAGTCAAATCTGATTAACTCAAGTCTAAAATCCTAAATTGCAGATTGAATATAAATTATGAATATAAATTAAGAGAGAGAGGAAGAGCAGGGAGATATTAGAAGTTTTTAATGTAGTTTGACTAAAGTCAATTCGATTCTTACATCCACGACTTTTATTACTCTGTGCTGAGTATTTTTTATATCTGATGATTGATTGTGTCATGTACAATAATTTCATTCCTTTTTATAATAGTTAGAGGTTAGAATTTGAATGTAAATCTATAACAGATAAGTATCATGACTTGATTAGAATTACATAATAGATAATAATGGGTTCTCATAAAAATAAGAAGCTGAATGGATTTTCTTGGACCGATGGTTGTGGATGCGTCTTTGATCTACGAGCTAAACCTTGTCCTTATTGACCTAAGGTTGCTGCTTTGACTCGCATTGACCTTGATCATAACTTGTATTAAGTGACCTGATATTTTGGTCCAGTGGCCTTAATCCTGGACGAGCTAGGCCCTTATTAGCTAAGTTTGTCCATCAGGCTCTTATCAGCCTATTTGTGCGATTCCAAAAATATCCACAATATTAGGCCCCCAGCTTTTACTACGATCTGTGGACTGGGAGCTGTAGTTCACTAGTAAAAGCTATCAACCATGATCTGTTATGCCATCATTTTATCTGTGACAACTTATGCCATCATTACCACATTTAATATGTGCATTTTTTCATATCCATCAATACGATAATGACAGAGCCTTGCTTTTCACTGGACCGTTAGATCAAGGGCAGTTAATTAGTCTCCTGATTTAACTGTGAGGTTGATTGAGTTATATAAGGTGAGGAAAACCCTTCTTTCCCTCTTACTTGTTGTCTTTGAAAACCTGTACTTCTGTTTCTTGCTTGCTTCTTAAGCTCTCAGCCAATCACCACCATTCTTCATCTTTTTCTGCTTAACCAAATCTGCAATAGCAGCCTCTAGATTTAGGTTGTTGGAGATCAATCATGCTCATCATACTCTTTTTCTAGACTCTTTTCTCTGGAATCATCTCGTTAATTTAGTAAGTTTTCTAAACATAACCTTGGTTCTAAGCTTCTACTTTCCATGAATGCTTCACTTTGTGGGTTTCTAATATTTGGTGGTTTGGTTCAATAGTGTGCACTCGTTAGTCATTAGGAAATTTTTTCTTGCTGATTGGTTCTATAGTATGTTTATTTACATGCTTTTCATCATTTGTAAAAACTGGGGCATCATCTACTTGATATAATGCCTATAGGTCTTGAGGTTGTAGATTGTTGGGTTAACTTTTTATCTATCTCTTTAATTTTAGCATCTTGATAAGTTTATTGGTTGAGCCATGTATCCAATGGTTTGAGTCTTAGATGTGATGATATGAGGCATGTATGGCCTGCTGTATAGGATATTTCTTATTCGCTTTAGCTTCTAGGTATGGTCTGCTTTTAGTAACCTAAGTATTCCTTCTACTGTGTAGGTGGTAGCTCATAGATGCCAAGGTCACTAGGTAGGGAGTGCTGATGATTCTAACTCTCCAGCCTAAAGTAAGGAGTTGATGCGTTTTGTAGATGAAGTGACCTCTGGGAGTAGTGAGATCATTGAGAGGTTTTCTACTCATCCTGATCCCATTGAGGACTAATCGATCGTTGAGAGTTAGAGGTCCTCAGATTGTGCAGTGTTCAAACACCACTCTTTAATCATCAAGCTTGACGAGCTCAGGAGCATAGTTGAAACATATCATCTTTCCAAGGGCTATCATATCATGGCTCCTTTTTTTGATGACCACATGGCTTATCCCCCTCTAGGATTTGTCGTTATTAGCTCCCACCATCTTGCTATTTTGCTTAGGTTCCCAGTCCATCCTTACCTTGTAGAGTTGTTGAATAAACTAAAACTCTCCCCTTTTTAGCTCACACCAAACTCATATTCTTAGCTCACCTCCCTTACCCTTTTAAACCTTAGGAATAATCTCCCTCCTCCTTCTGTCAAGGTTCTTAGCTATCTATTTAGCATCAAAAGTGTAGGTTAGAATGATGAGATTTACTACCTGATAGCTTGGCAAACAAAGTACAAGAGGATCTTGCCATAAGGTGATGCTAAGGGCAAGTCTAATGTGGGAAATTATAAAACCCACTGGTTTTATGTTTCATGCCCATCTTTGTGTCATCTTCGCAGTTTTAGTTTTGTCCTTACCCCTAGTAAGCAAGTTGAGGACATGCAAGCTTGCATGAATTCATGTTTTATTCTTTGATTCTGACATTTTGTTTCTTTTTGCAAATGGAGCTGACAAGGAGAAATTAACATTAGAGGTTGAGGAGTCAAGGTGCTAGACTAGTTCGTTATTGTGGACGACCTCAAGAACGATGTCAAATTCGATGAAGATCTCATGTGTTCACACAAGTTTGCTCTGGCATTAAATATCAAGCTCACTAGAGACATTAGAGTTCACCAAACTAGGGAGGTCAGTCTAGTAAACTTTGAAAAATATGAAGACATGTTGAGGCTCAACCTCTGAATGCCATGAACCCCTCACTCTGCTTGGTTTGCTAGCCATGCTAGTGTCACAACTTTATCAACTCTTGTTAAGGTTGAAGCCCCTACTGTTGCAAGTCAATCTTCTCTGGTCGTAGCAGTAACATCCCCTTAGTTATTAGCTCCTGCCTCATGTCTTAAGGTGGTCGAGGCGGTCAAGGTCATGTCCCCATCTGATCCCCTGCCAAAACACAAAGAGTAGAGAAGGGGAAGAAAGTTGTTACCACTATAGAAGAAGTGGCATCTGAGGTTGAGGCCAGGAGTGACCTTCCGATTTTGGCCGAAAGACAAGAGAGTATTTTGACTTCCTTCGAGAAAATGCTAAGTTGATCCTGGGGCTTCACAATAAGGCCAAGGAGTCAGAGGAGTTCTTGAGTAAAGGATTGATGCACTATGCAGCTTGTCATGGCCTACTGGTAACCAAAGTCCTTTCACTTTGGTTCTTTTGCCTCTTTATAATCAGACTTGACCATTTGATTTTTCAGAGCATGCTAACAGCAATAAAGTTGAGGGATGTGCTTCAAGCTTGGGATGAGGAGAAGGGAAAACTTGAGAGCAACTTGGCCATTGCTACTACTAAGGTGTTGGAATTAAAGAAGAGAACTAGAGACACTGAGGTTGCCAAGAAAGAAGTTGAGGAAGCTTTATCTCATAAGGTGGCAAACTATGAGGTTGTCACATCTAGCCTTACTGTAGGCCTTAATAAGATAGTTGATAAGCTATCGAGAGTAAAGACCAAACTGGATGTAGCAACACAGTAAGCTGAGGCTTCTGAGAAGAAATATAAGGTGGTTAGGGATGAAGTTACTTTGGCAAAAAAGGAGGTCACTCAAGTTAAGGCGGAGACTGCCATGTTGGCTATGAAAGCTAGAGAAGAGGCAGTGTCTGAAGCCACCACTAGCTTCTCATTCACCTTGTAGAAGGAGCATCCGAAAATGGACTTTTCCATTTTTGGTGAGAATATTCTTAAGGCCATTAAGGGCTTCGAGGAGGACGTGGAAGTAGTTTTTCCTAATAGGGGTTCACAACCAGTAGGTGGAGCTTCTCCTACTCGAGACTTGATTTAAAGAGAGGGCAGTTCACATATAGTGGAAACTACTAGTGATTAGATGATGGATGACCTACTTACCTCATATATGGACCCTCCTACCTAGAGCACGACTTCTAAGGGCTAATCTCACTCAAAGGCCATAACTTGTAGCAATCTTAAATGTAATTTTCAACTTTCAAATGTAAATTCACCTTATTAAGGGAAATCTTTAATGAACTTTCTCATAATATTATGGCTTTATTCTTGCTTTATTCGTCTAAGCTTCCATAGTTGTATGTTCGATAAGCCACAAACGGTGCCTTAGTTGGTAAACCATGATAATGTATATTTGTCAATCACAACAAGGTATATTTATCAGGTCAAAGTAGGTTGCATGAGTTGTATGCCCAAGCAGGTTGCATAAGAGCTGTGCCTCAACTAGTACGAATCGAGTGCTCAGGTAGGTCACACCATAATAATCGTGTTGCTTAATGGGTTGCATGAATGCAATGCCAAGTAATAGGTTGAATGAATATGGTGCCAAGAACAATCGTGTTGCTCAGTGGGTCGCATGAATGCAATGCCAAGTAGTAGGTCACATGAATGCGATGCCAAGTAGTACGTCACATGAATGTAATGCCGAGTAGTAGGACACATGAATGCGATGTCGAGTAGTAGGTCGCATGAATGCGGTGTCGAGTAGTAGGTCACATGAATGCGGTGACAAGTAGTAGGTCACGTAAATGCAGTGCTGAGTAGTAGGTCACAAGAATGCGGTGCCAAGTAGTGGGTCGCATGAATGCGGTGCCAAGTCTTTGTAAGTACATCAAGTTGAATGCCCCTTCCAGATTAGAAGGAAGAGTGTTTGCTTCTGGATTAAAAGGGCAATAGCTCGATTCCATATTAGAACTCTGTTAAAAATTTCTTTAGAAGTTAGTAAATAGTCATAAAAATTTAAAAACTATATTAGGGGATTAGATAAGCAAACTCATGTTCATTGATAATATAGATGGAGATATTCAACGTTCTAAGCTCAAGGGACTTCAGCTCCATTTTCTAAATTTTCCATGATTATGTATAGGCCTTCCTAGTTCAGACCTAGCATCCTGTCATTGGCCTTACGAGCTCTGGGGAGGATGAGGCATAGCACCAGATTGCCAATTTTGTAGTGTCGAACTCAGACCTTCCTGTTGTAGTATCTCATGATCCATTGCTGATAGGTTACAACTTTGAGATGAGCTATCTCTCTTGTTTCTTCTGTAAGGTTAAAGTTTGCAACAAGCAGTTGATTGTTATTCTTCAGATTGAAAGTAGCTCTTTATTGTGAAGTTATCTCAAGTTCAGCTAGGATCATGGGCTCGGATCTATACACCATTGAGAAGGGAGTTTCTTCTATGATGCTTTGAGCTATGGTTCTATATGCCCAAAGCACTTTCTATAGCTCATCTACCCATACTCCCTTCCTTTCCTCCAACCTCGTCTTCAGGATTTGTTTGATAATCTTGTTGACAGCCTTGACCTATCAGCCTTAGGATGGTCTATGGTTGAGAAACTCTTCATAATCTTGAGGTTGTTATAGAACCTAATGAATTTCTCACTGTTAAATTAGGTTTGTTGTTAGTTACAATCTGCTGAGGGACTTCAAACTTGTAAATAATATTAGGCCATACAAACTTTTCAATCTTGGAGGAAGAGATTTCCTCCAATTCCTTTGCCTTTAACCATTTAGTGAAATAATCAACAACCACAACTACATGTTTGCACTTCCTATGACTTGTTGGGAGTGGTCCAATTAGGTCCATGCCCCAGATCGCAAAGAGCCATGGACTAACCATCTATTGTAGGTAGGCTGGTGGAGCTCGTGGGATTTTGGTAAACTTCTGACACTTGTCACACTTCCTGATGAGGTCAAGGTGTCTTGTTTCATTGTAGGCTAATAAAATCCCTGCTAAAGTGCTTTTTAAGCTAAAGATAGCCCCTAGCATGATCCTTGTAATGGCATGAATATCCTTTAGGACGGTGTTATAGTCATGACCATCTATGCATCTTAGGAGTGGGGTTAAAAATCCTTTTTTACATAGCATGTCATCGTAGATGCAATATTTGGCTGTTCGAGCTTGCAATCAACGTGCTTCTATCTTGTATTCTAGCAATTTACCATCCTGTAGGTAATCCAAGATTGGACCCATTCATGAATCTTGCACCACTACAATTGCCATTACGACATCTTTCTACTCTGCGCTCGGTGATGGGAGGAACTCTACTAGGATTGCTCCCAAGAAATCTGCACTCCAATCATGGCCAAGTGGGCTAATGCATCCGTATGTGTGTTCTAAGCTTGTGGGATCTAATTGATCCTATATCGCAGGAAAGAACTAAGTAGTTCTTGAACTTTTTGAAGGTAGATGATCATCTTTGACCCCCTTGTCTGGTATTCACCCCGTACATGATGGACTATGAGCTAAGAATCATTGTATATCTTCAAGTTTTTAGCTCGCATCTCTTTTTCCAGACCAAGCCCTACTAATAATTCTTTATATTTAGCTTCATTGTTTGTGGCATGAAAACCAAATTATAGCCTGTAGAGGATTTTGTGTCCCTCCAGGCTGATCAGAAGCATTCCTGCTCAAGCTTTCTTAATGACCCATCGACATGTAATTCGCCGTATAGGCCCTTAGAGGCCTTTGTTTCCTATTCTACAGGCCTTGTGAACTCCACAATAAAATCTACTAAGGCTTGCCCCTTGATTACTAGGTTGTGCTTGTATTCAATGTCGAACTAGGTGATGGTTAGCAAAACCAATCAAAATTAGAAGATTTATAACCGATTTACCCTACTACTTGTAACATAAGATAACATCGAATCGAGCCCTTGGATCATTGTAATAATAACAATCAGATCAAGAGATAAAAATGGAGGGGGGGTTGGCAGTAGCTATTCCAACAGAAAATAACAAGGAAGAATTGTAAACAAGAGCAAGCAAATAACCAGCCTAAGGGAATCAACTAAACTTGAGACTAATCTATCCTTGATCACTAAATATTCATTCAATTATTAATCCTATTTCTAGCCTTAAATCATAGAAAGAAACCTTGAAATGATTAATGAATCCTCTACTAGATAAGCATTTAGCATTTGGTTGATTAAGGTTAAACAAACTAAGCATCCAATTAAGCCAAAACCATCCTAAGAAATTAGGACTCAATGAAGTAAACAACCCATTAAAAGCTTGATGCATTGCTTAGTTTTGCCATCCTCTTTCTACAAGTGATCATTAAGCAATAATCATATTAACATCCTAATCAAATTAAGCCATTTAATTCAGATTTCTCAGCAAAATAGAGAGGAAAGGAGAAGAAATGACCAACAATTGGGTTGCAAAGTGAAAGAACAAGATCTCAACATTAATCATCAAGTTGTCAATCCCTTAGATTGATTACAAAGTGTTTAGCCTGCCATGAATGGAAGACATGAAATTGTAGAGAAAAAAAAGAACAACATGCCACTCCACTCCCCTCTAAACTTTCTCTTTTTTTTTTATGAAAAGTGCTGAACAAGAAAAAGGAGCTAGCTACTGGTTGGTGGAGTATGAGCAATGATGAAGGGTTGGTGTAGTCTCTTTTGCTTGCTGTCATTTTTTGCTACTACTCCTTTTGCTTGAATATGCATTTGTAGACTAATTCTCTAGTTTTTTTACTAACTCACTGACTTAAATTTGATTAAGTGTGGAGATGGTGCAAGGAATAGTCATTGGGCCCAAGTTTTATGTCATTTGGGGCCTAAAAATTAAATTCTACGGAGGCCCATCTTGTCAGTATTCTGCCTTTATTTTATAGCTCAATTTGCACACCCAAAATGATATATTTAGGTCTGGACGTCTTCATAAGAATTATATCCTTATGTCTTAACTTCCATTCGGGCTTAGTTTGACCTCATTTGGACTTCTACAACTCCAAATATTGCCTGATGAATGCTCAAGGTGGGGTTGCCCAAGATAGAACTGAGATAGCATTCTGGTTTTAGTTTGAGCTCCAATTTCAGATATCCAATTGTGAGATTCAGCCTTTAAGGCCTTCATGAAAGTTATAGAGCTATGTCTTATCCCTCCTACAAGATAAGAATCACATTAATTGGATAATCGTAGCTCAAGTTATACCTAAAATACAGAAACTGCTAAAAAGGCCAAATAATGCAGTATTTTCTATAATGATCCCAATTGACACAACATCATGAATATGTAATA
>JANHAO010023005.1:0-12044 GCA_026873985.1 Saraca asoca
ACCATTTGAAGGCATACAAAATTAATCTAATTAATTTTCATCAATAATTAATTTCTCCAAATTAATTATTCATGGACTTTAAGCTATAAGTGGATTCTAGCAAGCCATTATAGCTACCTAAATTTCGATAAGAGTCAACAATGGTGACAAGCCCATCTGTGGCTGATCTCAATGCATGATACAATCCCTTCATTACCTATATCCAAATTAGTCAAAGGTATGGATAACAGTTAACCTTTGTAACTAATCATAGTTTCTCAACCTCATGAATAATTTGACTCAAATGAATCCGAGCACTCAAATCCCATTTGAGTCTTGATTTTACCTTGTGCAAGGATTTGACGAGTCAAACTAATTCGTTGAGTGGCCTTAGATATCACTCCAAACAGTGGTAATGAATCCTTTCTTGATTAGGCAATATTTAACTATATTTCCAGAAATACCCAACTCAAGCCTTTATTGTTCCTTATCAATAGAGTCATATTTGACTTGGTCAAAGCATAATCTTCTATATAAAAGATATCCTTCAATCTTAAGTCAAAGGATCAATCATGCGATCACCACTAGAGATTAACTATTGACGCAGCTCCATACAATATCTCTAAATGGGTCAAACAAGATCACGATTATCAATTATATTTATCCAAACTAACTGAGTCGTGTCGATATGTGTATTTAGATATAACTCACTTACATCTCAGCCTATGAGGTTAGCTGCTCATCAAATGAGAAATACCATATCGTCTAGTCTCAACAGATCTAATAATACCCAATTATCATATCTCAACTAGTGTCATTTTAGTGTAGAAGTTATAATCATTAATAATCATCCTCACAATCCAATAACCCTTTATAGGATTGATTAAATGAACTTCTCACCATGGACCTCATCTTGAATATGAAATTAACAATTAATGCAATATAAGATGAATACATAACCTTTATACAATATCAAATCAATATAGAATGCACAGTCATAGATACATTAAAGCTCAATCAAATTGACTCTAGGGCATCTTTCTCAGACTAACACCCCCCTCTTCTAATAATGAGTTCCTATTTATAGAGAAAGGAAGGGTTACATATAATGATTACAAGCTACAATTCTATTACATCAAGAAATAAATGTAAAAGACAGAAAGACTCCTGTAATCCGGTTGTTGTAGGTTACTATCTGTGGGGTGGGCCCCCCTTGTCTATTGCAGGTCGGCATATATGTGTCTAACACTTGATCCCGCTCTGTTTGAGTGAGATGTCCATCCACTCAAACTGGAACTCTCAGCTCGAGGTCACTGTGGCTAGTCGCTTAGCAAGCTCGGTACTATCTCTATAGCATAGCGGTTTAAGAAAGATGGCCGACTGCTTAGCGAACCAATCTTTTAGTGACCTCATTGTGTCGTCATCTAGTGAAGAGCGAGGTAGTGCCCACTTGGTGTCTTCAGTGCGCTAGGTAACTTAGCTTCTACTAGGCTCGTGCTAACTTATTCTTCAAAGCTGATTTTTACCCATAACATAAGCCCCCCACCTCTAAGTTCGCTTTGCAGACTGGAAGTTATAGTTTTTCTGAGGTTTCGTATGTAGTCAAAGTCCTTTTCTATCTGAATTATCATTTCAGGTTTCTTTTCTATCTTTCCATTCTACTTCAGACCATGTTTTCTTTTATTCACAATAATGTCGCTTGTTTCGGGCCATCAGATTAAGATCAGCTAGATATCTTCTGGATTTTTCGATGGACCAAGATGGTCTTTTTATACCCTAAGGGTCTTCTTTCTTTTTCTCAAAAGAGTTCAATGGAGGAGTTTATCGAGCCCCCTGTGTTTTTGGTAACTTGGCTTCTGGTGAAGCTTTTTGAGACATGGATAGTCTATTGCAAAATATTTGGAGGCATGGATAGCCTGTTGCACGTGGCTTTCTCGCTGGGTTCATCTTGTGGGCTCCAGGGGATTCTTTTGCAGATCTTAGATTACTTCCCCCGGGTCCTTGCATAAAATCTAGCATCGCCAATCGGGCTCTAGATGCCCTTTTGAATTACACAGGATCTAGTCCAGTAGTGGAGTTGCTAGTCTTCTTACTGGTGGGAGTTTGCCTCCCTATAGTCGGCTCTTCACTTTCTTGCCAAAATGATAGTATTGGGCTTTCAGGGTTTTACCTTTTTTGTATTTCTTCTTCTTCTTATGTTATTTTACCCTGTTGAATGGGGCCTTTTAATGTATTAGCCTTTTCTACATAGCTCTTGAATGTAGTATCGGATAATTTACACACTGCTACTTGTACATTTCTGATGATTAATGAAATATTTCTCTGACCAATAGGCCATGCTCCCAATTCTTTACTATTCTTGTCATTTGACTCTTCCTGATTCATGATAGGCAATAGTCAAGTCACATGCAAACTGCGCCTGATAGGAGATCGCATGTGAGCTGTGATTTTTTGATCGAATGCTAGTTACGGATAATTATTTGCATGAGAGCTACAATAAGTTTATTTCAGTATCCTTGTAATATGACGAGCTTATAGCTAATTATTGGGTTTGAGTGTGTTGTTGAGGTAGGCTTTATGCCATTTTTGGTTATGCTTTTGTTGTGAGGTAGGCTCTGAGGCCATTTCACCCTTAGATAAGTTTTGTTTTCATTTGTTTTGTCATGAGGTAGGCTCTGGGCCGTCTCACCCTCGAACGTGAGGTAGGCTTAAAGGTCGTCTCACCTTTGGACGCGAGGTAGGCTCTAGGCCATCTCACCCTCGAACGAGTTTTGTTTTCATTTTGTTTCATCGCGAGGTAGGCTTTGGGCCATCTCACCCTCAGACATGAGGTAGGCTTTAGGTCATCTCAGCCTCGGACAATTTTTGTTTTTATTTTGTTTCGTCACAAGGTAGGCTCTGGGCCATCTCACCTTCAGACGTGAGGTAAGCTCAAAGGTCGTCTCACCTTCGGATGTGAGTTAGGCTCTAAGCCATCTCAACCTCAAATGAGTTTTGTTTTCATTCTATTTCGTCGTAAGGTAGGCTTTGGGCCGTCTCACCCTCGGACATAAGGCAGGCTTTAAGATGTCTCACCATCAGACAAGTTTTGTTTTTGTTTTGTAACTCATTGCTAGCTGGGTAGCATTTCTATGTTTTAGCCAATCGACTATGAGTTCAATAGGTTTAATCATAGTGTAATTCTTTTCAAGCAGTGTTTAGCTCGGCAATTCATACATAGACTGCAAAATCATAGTAAAGTTCATGAGAATGTTATAGGATTAGAATATGATTCTGATGGAAGGCTCTAGCTCTCGACCTACGACTCGATGGGCTTGCTGTTCTGGCGGCCTTACCATATAATCCTGTAACCTGCCCCTCCTGATGAGGTCTTCTATGGCATCTTTTAGTGTCCAACATTCAGAGGTGGTGTGTCTGACCTCATTATGATAAGCGCAAAATCTACTTGGATCTCTAGACTTAGGGGGAGCTCTCATTGGCCTAGGCCTCCCGAAATCCTCATTATGCCTTTCTACGGCAAAAATTCTATCCTGCGTGTCTGACAAGATGCTGTAGTTTTTGAAACGGCCTCCAAGTCACTGAGGCTTTGCCTTTTTCATGAACTGAGAATTGAGGTCATGACTACGACTTTTGTCACCCCTCTTTTTGCTCATGGTGAGGTCACTGATGTCCATTTTTTGCTTAGGCTCTTTAACTCCAAAAGTTTCTTCCCATCTTATTTGTTTGGAAGCTCATTCGTAAAATTCAGTGAGATCTCAAGCTAGGGACTTGTAGAGGCTTTTATACAGCTTTTTCTCTTTGCGGAATCCTATTGAGATTGTTGTTAAGATACTTTCCTCCGAAGGGTTTTCCATGGAGTTGGCTTCGTGCCTAAATCTGGCTATATAGTCTTGTAGTGATTTGTTCTTATATTGAAAGATCATTGCGAAATGGCAAGGAGGCGTGAGTTTCCTTTTTAGTACCCGGTATTGGTCAATGAATTTCCTTTGGCACTCTTCCCAGCTACTAACGCTGTGAGCTGGGAGGTTTCTAAACCATGCCCGAGGTATCCCTCCTAATGTGGCCGAGAAGACATAGCATTTCATCAAAGGGTCAGTTGTTTGAAGATCCATCTGGATATGAACGCGTCTAGGTGGTCACTTGGGTCGCTATTCCCATCATACAATGGGATTGCAGGCATTTTGAGTTTCTGTGGGAGAGGTTGCATTTCAATCTCCATAGAAAATAGTGAGCTTTCCTTATAGTAAGGTTAGTTACTTTGAGGTCGCAGGCACTCTTCTAGCCGTTTAAGCCTTTGGAAGACTTCCTCCATTATCAGGTTCTGCATTTCGGGCTGAGGGATGGAGCTTTCTACTCATTGTGAGCCCCCCAATCATTGACTATCATGATCTTCATGAGTTTCCTTCTAAGCTTCTTTATGGAACTACAGGAATTGTGCTATGATTTCTTCCTACCTTTGAGCACCTTGGGCTTGTGCCTGTGCCAGAGCTTCTATAGTTTTAGCTAACTCTCTTATCATATTTTCAAGTGCTGGTTGAGATTATCTGGGCATTTGTACTTTTTCAATTCCAAGAACAGTAGTAGAATGCTGACGAGCCCCTACAACGGGAGTATCCGCTGGTTGGAAGACTGGAGTGGTTGAACTCTGAGTGGTTCTTCCTCTTACCATTATTCTTGCAAAAATGGATGTTCTAGGAAAACATATGCAGAAAATATATGGGCCCTCCTTCTAGTGCCAAAATATTGATGGTGGAATCTGGTTCTGCCAAATTCTTTTTAACAGGTGTGTGATTCTTGAGCCCCAAGCTGTTTTCTGATTTGGGAGATATGTAGTCAAGAGGACGATGAAGATGGTGAAGAGGAAGAAAGATGAAGGAATGCACAATCTTTATATGGTTCAGCCAAATTCGAGCAGTACCAAACCCTACGTCCATGGTGGAGCTTTTATTAATATAAGAAAGGAAATTTTTACAGAGCTTTTGCTTACAATTTTCCCCGGCCCCCCTCTTCTAACAATGAGTTCCTATTTATAGAGGAAGGAAGGGTTACATATAATAATTACAAGCTACAATTCTGTTATATCAAGCAATAAATGTAAAAGACAGTAGGACCCCTGTAATCCAACTATTGCAGGCTACTTTCTGTAGGGTGGGCCCCCCTTGTCGGTTGCAGGCCAGCATATGTGTGTCTAACACTTGATCCCACTCTGTTTGAGCAAGATGTCCGTCCGCTCGAATTGGAACTCTCAGCTCGGGATCGCTGTGGCAGGTCATTTAGCGAGCTCGGTATTGTCTCTATAGCATAGCGAGTTCGAGCGGGATGGCCGATTGCTTAGCGAACCAATCTTTTAGTGACCTCGTTGTGTCATCATCTAGCGAAGAGCGAGGTAGTGCCCGCTAGACGTCTTCAGCGCGCTGGGTAACTTAACTTCTGCTGAGCTAGTGTTGACTTATTCTTCAGAGCTGATTTTTACCCATAACAATTTATTTTTATTTCTAATTGAATACATCTTATTATTTCTCTATTATATTTTGTCAATAATCAATAGATACACGTAAACAATAATATATTAATTATTTATAGATTGAAAGATACACAATTTCAAATTTTCTTTTAAAAGTAAAATAATTATATAAATTGTTATAATTTTATCAATGTTATTTATCATTTAAAATACTAAAACAAATGGTATGTAACATATCATTAGCTATTGTTAAAAATATATCAACAAATACAAAGTAATAGAAAATATCTAATTAAAAATGAAAAATAAATATAAGAAATTAATTTCACACTTTTAAAAATAAGTGAAATTAAAAAAAAATTAACATAGTAATTTATTAAAAAAAAACTAGCGGATGGTTGACCATATTTGTGAACGTAGTTTATATCAATTATTATGCATTGAAAAAGACTTTGAACAACAGAATTGATGGAGTCAATTCAGTTTCTTTTCTCTCCCAAAAATGACAAATTAATCCATTGATTACTAATTAGTTCAACAAACGTATAATATGTAGATTAACTGCTATACCGGCCGACAGATGTGTGCGTGCATGCGTGCGTGTGTGTAAGCATTCATAGTAAAGCTAACATATAAATATAATGATTCCAAAAACATATTATTGTCTTCACACTCCGAATATCACAAGGACAACTTCAGCACTCTATCTAAGGAACATATAAGCAACCTTATTATTCTCAATTGACGTTTGCCCATATATATAAATATACTTGCTAAATCTTTGCCTTAAGCACCATATCTAATACCAATAGAGGAGCATTGATATTAATTTCCAGCAAACATTGATAAAAATGGCAGCTTTGCTTTTTCCAAGTAAATCGTCCACCTTCTTTCTTGCCTTCCTCTTTGTATTTCTTGTTTTCTCAATCAAGGCCGGTTAGTCTCTTCACTCTCTTTCTCTATCTCTCTCAAGTTATATATACATATACATATGCGTAGATAAAGATCATTACAACTAATCTAACTTATATCAAAATTTACACAATACATAATTTTTATTAAAATATGATTTGAGTCAATCGAACTACCGGATTACAAGTGTCATAATAATGATCTTGTATATCAGATTTTGGAAAAATCAAATAATAATAACAATTGTGATTGGATTTGCCGCAATCTTGAGGATGCAAAATATGGAGAATCCTTATACTTCAAATGTAGCTGCTATTACTCGTGTTAATTAAATGACAAGTGAAACTCATGTGATAACTGCCCCATCTTCTGTTTTCTGCAATAAATACGCGCCTTGCTACTAAGTAAGGTCACTTCAATTGCTTTCTGTATGATGTTTTGGGAAATTATTCAATTTGCCTGCTTGAAATATAGCCAGAGTTGATTTTGTTCACTTATTATTTATAGTGTCAAAACTAATCTACCTATAATTTGTACCATTAACATTTTGTTCATCTTAATTATTTTATTTAAGAAAAACAAACAAACAAAATTTACATATTTATATCATATGATATTCTTTTTCTCCCATCAAAACCACAAAAATTCATAGGAGTTGACACTAGATGAATGATTGAATATTTAGTGGCATAACTTTAAATTATAATTTTGGCTTAAGTTGATACTTCACAGACCGGTCATTCATGAAACTATTCTTACCTTGGACCATAACCAAGGACAGGGCTAGAAAAATTTTCTTGGGGGTATCTAATTAAATAAAGCTATAAAATCATTTAATAAAACTTTAAATATATCTTTTGCAATGAAATAAATCAAATATTTATTAAGTAGTCAGAAACAAAAATAATTAATTTTTTAATCAAAGTACTTGAAACAATTACTATTAAATTATAGGTTTTTGCATAAAATCACTTATTAAAGTCTTTGAAAAATACGTTTTACAAATCTTATAATAAAAGTTATAAATATTTCAAACTTCATAAAAATAAATTTTTACAAAGGTTTTCTCAAAAAGAATTTTAAGCGTTGCACTTTTAAAACTTTCCACACACGAGATAAATAAATTGATTAATTTGATCCTTCCGTCAATATTTCCATTAATAAGTTAATAGTTATATAAATGGAAGGACTAAAATAAGAGATAAATAATATGTAAGGGATAAAATTGATATAAAAAATCTGTGAAGAATAAAATCAATATAACTTATATTTGTGAGCAGTCTAAAACAAAAAGGAAAATTAAAGATAAATTAATTTGTAATAATTTAAATATGTATTTTTATGTATATTTTAGCACACAAATAAAAATTTTTAGCTTACAACTAGTTATTAAAAATTTATATATATATATATATATATATAGACACACACACATATTTGCATGTAATTTTTTAAAATATGTATGATAACAATACCCTTAATTAAATTACTACAAGACAAATTTAATTTGAAAGGATTAGAAATTTCTATTAATTATTATTGTTAGTTAAGTTATTATTATGAGATAAAAGTAAAAGTGTTACATCCTAAGACAATTTTTTTTTTTTTTGAAAATTCTTTGAACAAAAGTTGAATTAATTACTTGAAACAAATATTTATATAAATCATAATTTTAGATTATCATCCTATATTTTAGTTAACTGGGTCTTTCTCCTTGTGTACCATTTAGTCGTGTAACATAAAAAAAAAAAAAATTACAAGAAAGACCTTGTTACAAGATGAAAATGTAAAAGGGTTAGGGATCCAGTGCAGTAATTATAGCTACAATTGCTATATATGGCCTTTAATTAGCATGAAACCCATAGGAATTTAGAGGCTTATGCATTTAAATGGCCAAATGCAGCAATTGCAGATACAGTTATCGCATCAGATCCAAATATTAGTGTAAAACTATGATTTACATGGATATTTATTTCAAGTAATTCAACTTTTGCTTAAAGGATTTCTAGAAATTGAAAAAAGAATTACTCAAAGGTAACATTTTCACTTTTATTCCATAACTAGTTAACTAAAAAAATAATTAATGGAACACTCTAGTTCTATCAAATTGATTTTGTATTATAGTCATTTAATCAAGGGTAATGTTATTGTGAATATTTAAGAAAAAAATTACATACAAATCTGAATTGTAAGCTTTACAAATAAATAAATAAATATTTGTAATTTTTTTAATAACGAGTTGTAAACTCAAAATTTTTATTTGAAATTAATATTTAAATTATTATAAATTAATTTACTTTTATTTTTCTTTTAGTTTTTAATAGGTGGATTTATCTAAAGACTTAAATACCTATTTTACTTCCTCACAAATGCAAGTTACAACATTTGGTCCCTCACAAATTTTTAGTATCAATTTCATCCTTCACATACTATTTTTCTCTTATTGTAGTCCTTCTATCTATCTAGTTGTTAACCCATTAATGAAAATATTAACAAAATGACTAAATTAACCAATTTATTATCTATAAAGGATAAAATTGATACAAAATGTCTATAAAAGAAGAAATTAATATAAATGAAATTAGCCAGGGAGTGAAATGAGATTTTTGTCAAAATATTTAATCATAGCAAATTAAGTATTTTTGTCTTGAAATAAATATACGTCACTATTTTTTGTAATTATATATAAAAAAATTAATGTATATAATCAAATTGATCGGGTTAACCCAATTAATTATAACATGATTTAAGTCCGACCTAAATATTAATTAAATCATGAAAAAAAATTATTTAATATTTAATTCTTAAAAAATAATCCAAACCCTACATTTTTTATTAAGGTATGATCTATTGGGTCAATGTATCGTCTAGTCCATCTCTCGCCACAACATATCCCCATTAATGGTTGTGACAATAAAAAAATCCAATTCAAAAGTGAACTTAGTGTTAGCATTTTTGGTGTATCAATATAGTATAATAGATTTATTTTTCTTTTCATGCTTTCTGTTATGCTAATTTATTTTCTGTTATACACCTAGGCATCGTTAGTTTTTTTCTATTTTACTGAGTTGTACTTCATATTTTTAGCATGAAAGCAGAGTCCTCTGCTATATAAACTTATGTAATCCATTCAAATAATGATAGAGCAGTATATTCAGAGTATGCCAATTTTCCATTCTTAATATGATATTAAAGCTCCATCCTTCTACTGCTTTCTTATAGTGATGATGGCACGAGATGGGCAAAACAATGACAATAATAGGTTCCAGCCTATCACTTTCTTTATCTACCAGTTCCATGGCTTCATCCAAGTCTCTCGATAACAATTGGAATCCGTATTTCCTATAAAATGGTGACCATCCAGGTCTTGCTCTTGTTTCACATCTTCTTACCAACCCCAACTATAATGCATGGAGCTGTGCTATGCTCATGGCCTTAAATGCCCAGAATCAGGTTGGTCTTGTTGATGGATCGATTCTAAAGCCATCATCAGATCCTCTTGCTGGTGCTTGGTCCCGCTGCAGTAGCTTGGTTACATCATGGATTCTCAATGCACTTCGAAGGAAATAGTAGATAGTGTGCTTTATTTGGACAGTGCATAAGTTGTTTGGTCTGATTTATATGATTGATTTTGACAAAGTAATGCTCCATGGATTTTCCAAATTAAATAGCAGCTTCATGGACTAGCTCAAGAATCTCCCGACCTCAATAGTTATTATATGATATTGAAAATTCTCTAGGATGAACTCAAACATTTTCAACCCATTCCTAATTGTACTTGCAATGATATGAAAGCTTGGATAGAATTCCAAGAACAAGAATATTTGATGCAATTTTTGATGGGTCTAAGTGAATCATGTCATGCAATACAAGGTCAGATATTGATGCTTGATCCCTTACCTCCAGTAGCTAAAGCCTTTAATTTAGTTGTTCAGGAAGAACGACAACAAACTATTGTATCTCAATCTTCATCGGTGCTAGCTAAATCGATGGCATTTCACACATCTGCAACTCCTCCTTCTATTGCTATAGTTTCATCTCAGGGCAAGCCTAAGCATGATCGACCACAGTGTTCTCATTATAGACTTCCGGGACATATAGTAGATCATTACTACAAAGTCCATAGATATCCACCCAGTTATAAGCCAAAATCAAAATCTCAATCTAATTCCTTAATAGGAAAGAGCTCTAATCCCTTAAATGGTAGCGAGCTTTAATTCCTCAATAGCAGTGAGCTCTAATTCCCCTTCTGCAACCATAAGCTTCACTTTGCTGATCTCTTTGTTGAACGATCAAGAACAGTAACTCATTGCTTACCTCAGCTCGTAGCTAACTCATAATACCACTCCTGAGATTTGATCTGCTGCTGACCCTTTAATCTCGAATGTTTATGGTAATTCCTTTTCTGCTCTTTCATTTTCTCACCATCTTATTCTTCCTAATACTTGGGTGATCGACACAGGTGCTACACACCATATCTATTGCAATTTATCTATTTTCTCACACTCCAGTTTAGTTCGCAACATTTCTATTACTTTACCCAATGGTGAAATTGTTAGTATTGATAGAATAGGATTTGTGGCATTATCTAATACTTAGATTCTACATAATGTGCTTTTTGTTCCTCAATTTGTTTTTAATCTTCTCAATGTTAGCTCTCTCACACTTAGTCACAATTGTCGTGTTAATTTCATTTTTTATTCATGTGTGATTTAGAACCTCACTCAGGGCTTGATGATTGGGAAAGGTAAGAGAAAGAAGAATTTATACTTTCTAGACTTAAGCACTGCTACTTGTAATTCATTTCTTTCAGAAATGACAAAAAGTGATATATGGCATTTTAGACTTAGCTACCCATCTCATGTAAAAATTCAACATCTTCATAATAAATTACAACTTTCCAATTCTCTATCTCATTTATCTTCATATTGCAAAGTTTGCCATTTAGCCAAATAGAAACATTTGCCTTTCACTTCTCATAATAACATGTTTGCTAATATCTTTGATTTAAGTCATATGGATATTTGGGGTCCTTTTCATGTTAATATAATAGCTGGTCACAGGTATTTTCTCATTCTTGTTGAAGATTGTTCATGAGCTACTTGGATTTATTTACTTCAAAATAAATCAGATGTTCTTACCATATTCCTAAAATTTTTTACTTTGATTTCCAATCAATACAATGTTACAATTAAATCTAATCGATCAGACAACGCTCCAGAATTGGCTTTTCATGATTTTTTCTAATCTAAAGGCATTATTCCTTTCCACTCTTGTGCTGCGATAACCAAACAAAATTTGATTGTTGAACGCAAACATCAGCATACACTTAATGTAGCTGGTGCTCTATTTTTCAGTCTTTTGTTCCTCTTTGTTATTGAGGGGATTATGTCTTAATAGCAGTCTACTTGATTAATCATACACCCTCACATTTATTGTCCAACAAAAGTCCTTTTGAGTTATTGCAAAACAAAAAACCCATTTATGCACATTTTCACACTTTTGGTTGTCTATGTTATGCTTCCACCCTTCCTAGTCAATGCACCAAATTCACTCCCCAAGCTCGTGCCTCTATTTTTCTTGGTTATCCTATGGGTTATAAAAGGTATAAATTACTTGATCTTGAAAGTAACAAAATATTCATCTCTAGGCATGTTCAATTTCATGAAACTATTTTTCTTTTTGCTAA
>JANHAO010023006.1:0-12018 GCA_026873985.1 Saraca asoca
TTGGATGCAAGATATATTTATCTCTTCCATGGCTAAGAATTGCGTGATGTTATCCTTGGTCACAAAAATTTCACATTCATTATCCACAATCTTGGCATCCATATGAATTTGGATGAAAGCATTATTCACCATCTTCTTAGCCACAGCAAATAACCTTTTCCTTGGTTCAATAGAAGACATCTCTTGGGTTTGAGTTGGTTAAATAATTGATTCCTTGGTCTGCTTTCCCTCAACCTCCCTAGCCTATTGCCTTTTTGCTTACTCTTTTTTTGGTAAGATGCTTAATTGACAAGTATAAAGTTATGAAAGTTTGATATTAGAAATATGGTAAAATTTAGTTTTTTAAAAAAATTACTTATTAGATAGAAAATGATACCTTTATGGCCAAAGTAATAAGACTCTTCAACCATGCGATATAAGTCCCAATTGCTTGGCCCATTGTCCCTAGTTCATCCATTACCACTGGTAGTTTTGCATTTTGATCTAGTGAGCTATCAATAAACCTTTGCTTGATTGCCCAACAATTATTGACAATGGAAGGTGTGACTGTCAAAAACCTTTCTATATGCCATTGTATGTTTCTTGGGTGGTAGAGCTAGAACACATTTGGCTTCTTCCTATATTGATAAAAAAACCAAATTGAAAAAATATAATATTATTTTTCACAAAAAATATTGGAAACTATTTACATAATAAAGAAAGTTTAAGATTTTAGTAATAATCATTTACCTTTGGTAGATTTGCAACCTAGGATACTAACTTTCATGCTACTGGGCAAGGAAGGAGGGTGCATCTCTACCTCATCATCTATGGGGCCTCGGGTCGGTAAGTGACTACATGTCCATATTCTAAATGTAGGTCACCACTTTTCAATCAAAGATTTCCTCCATCTTAGCCCGGTTTTCCTATCTCACTTTATGTGCCACTCAAGCAGTAATTTTTGCAATAAGATCCTCTATAGAAAGTGACTATCTTGGAGACGCTTTGATGATCCTCCAAAATAGGCCTTAAGACCCACTTCTCCCTAACCCCTTAACACAGTTAGGATGCTCTTAAGTTCCCAACGCAATTAACAATATGCCTATCCTTCTAGATGGAGCAAACTTTCCTCGAGTCAATTGCTATGTGAGAGAATCCTATGTTATATAATTAAGAATATTTATTAGTACTTAACACTTATAATTACTTAAGCAATTAACACTTGCAAATTACTTACAGTTTTCTTGGCAACTATCTGGCTTTCTTTGGTCGTATATTCTCCTTTTGTGCTGACATTGGCTCTCTTCCATAATTCATGCCAATATATAGAAATTACTTGTGAATTAGATTGACCAAAAGCTTGTTGTTCTATAAGCTTTTCTTTCACCTGAGCTTGCTTAAACTTCACATATCCACACGAGACAACCTATGTTTATATTTGTTTTTTGCTTGTCTCTCCCTATTGGCTACACTCATCCTTTATTGACAAAAAAAAATTTGATAAGATAGTTAAATTACTCATAATATATAGTTGAAAAAATATAAGGCAAAATGACCAAATTTACTTAAAAAATCTCAAATTGGCATTGCTTCACAAAATCATCCCATACTTGTTGATCGAGGAAATTGTATTTCTTAAAGGGGTTTTCATCATCCTTCCTTTTGATGGTGATGTGATCCCTTATTAACCAATTTTCAAAATCCTTCCACCATTCACAATAAGCTTTAAGGCTTCTTTTTTCCTCTCCCATTCAATATTAAATATGGTCTATAAGATAACACACATATAGATTATACTCATATACAATTATTTTAAAAAGATAGTTATAAATATCTTAAACACAAATTGGAGATAAGTAATATATACCAAGACATCCTACCAAATGTTCTCCTTCATGTCCTTTAGTACTTATTTTTAATGTTTAATATTGATTGGCATTTTAGTACATGTTAACATTCCAATATAATTCTTATATTTTGATGACTTATCCCTAATTGCTTAACCCTTAGCAATGAAGTCAACCTTCATCTTCTCTCCTTCAATATGGATAAGGGTCATATCCTTCATAAAGGTAGCACCCCTTGTACTCTTGTCAATATGCTGAGAAAGATCCATATGATTTTATAAAAGGAAAAAAAGAAAAAGAAGTTAACTTCACAAAACTATCATATCAGTTTTATTTCTATTTATTCATTTTACGTACAAAATGTTGTCATATATAAGAAACAGAGTGATAACCAATAAAAATTTTGAATGTTTACGCAAAAATGGAGTAAATGTTCCAAGGTTAAGTACTAACCTGTATTTGATGCTTTTGAATGGGAAATAGTTACATTCCAAGATTTGGTTTTTACTATGTAGATTACAAGGAAAATATTACACGTATTCTCAAGCACTTTACCAAGTGATACAAAATACGACATGCATGACTAGACAATATATGTTAAGCAATGTTTTAAAAATTGGATTGGATAATGAACCAGAAAAGCCTTCGGTCCGTGGTTTGATTGGTTCAACTAGTTGAACTAATAGTTGAATTAGATGATATCATAAATAAAAAATTAAACATATTATATAGAATTTTATAAATAAACTAAATACCCACCTTCAAAATATGGGACTCAATCTGCAAGACATAACATAAAACTATCACAAAATAAAAACTAGCAAATGCAGCCATTAAAAATCAATCAAACACCAACATCTCATGTGATATCAAATCCAAAGTCATAAAACTCAAAAAGTACCATGTTAGTCTTGCAAAGTGACAATTAAATACCATTTTTGTTGCAAAATAGTACCATTTGAATAATTCAAGCTATATATTACAAAATAAACAAAAAATCATAAGACAAACAGATATCCTTGCAGTAAGCAAGGATAACATGCATAATAAATTCATGGCTTCTCAAACATTGCTGGATCTTGACTCTTGATTCAATCAAACATGGGTATCTCCATTTATGAACAAATGTTCATATTCACCACTATAACTATCAACATCTTCTTGGGGAAATGAATCCAAATTATGTTCTCTAGTTCGACTAGAAACTATTTCTTGATTAACACCTTTAAAGATCATGAAAAACTATTAAGAAAAAAATTATCTTATTCTACTTAGCCAAAGCATCAAAAAGTCCAAGTTAATGTATTAACCTTTTTCAAGAGAAGTAATGACTCTTGGTATTGCTTCATTATCATAAAACATCTTCTCCAATTCATCATAATCAAACAATGGAGAATTATCCTCAATAGTGATCCAAAACTCAATTTTTCTATACTATCTTAGTCAATTGGATCCAAACATTTTTTCTTGTTCAAGAGTCTACAACATAATAAGAAAGTGGAAAATTAACAATCACTTAATAAACATATATAAATATATATATGATAAATCAATAGAAAGTCATACCTATTCTTCAAATGCATAATATAGTGCACAAATACAAGATCATTCAACCTTTGATCTTCCAAATTATTCATTTTCTTTGTGAGTATTATCTTGAGCATACTCCAATTTCTCTCACAACTGGAAGATGATGTAGTTTGGCTTAAGAGGCTAATAGCCAATTTTTGAACAATGGGAGCATTATATTCAAAATTCCTCTACCATTCATCTACCAAAATAGATTGGCAAAATAACATAAGCAACAAACACAATATAAAAATAATTATAGATAAAAGTTAAAATTTCTTTCCTACTAGCATTTCTTTGCAACTTACAAATGCCAATGGATGACTAAAGCTTTCCTTTCTATTATGATAAAGTGAAACTTTTTGGAGAAATTTAGTTTGATTGGAAGTGATTTTGCATGCAAGACATCAAGAAATCCTTGTTGAACCTTTGGCTTGATTGAAAATTTATCTTTTTAATAGAAAAAAGTTGGATTTAACAAATATACTATAGCATGTAGTTTCTGATGAATCTATCTATCACATCTCTGCGTTATAATTCATGCATAAAGCTTGTACAGTGAATTTTTGTTCACAAAGACATTTTTTATTATTTTCCTTGCCCTATACATGCCATCATACACATAACAAAGAGAAAGCCTTTCATCTATAGCAACAATTCTTAACACATGTACTAGTGGCTACACAATTTAGGTAACTATACCACAATCATTCCAAAACTTGTAGTCTAAAATGATCTCTACAATATTATTACCTTTTAATCTTTTGAGTATCTAGAATCTACAAAAGTCTTTCTAGTTACCAAGGCTTGCAAATCACGCTTATGTTCATGCATGTTGTTGCATAACATGATGGTCCAAGATGTACAATTTTTGTCTATCCTTCCCTCTTCCTCAACTAAGCTAGCAAGAGTGCATGGTTGTAAACAAATTTTGTAATCAATGATGCACATCTTGCTAGACTACTCACAAGTTTCTTTTTTTCCAATAGCTCTCAAAATCAAGTTCAAATGATATGTAGCACAAGGTGACCAAGAAATAGATGGATTAACTTTATAATTTGCTACATTATCATTGACTAAGTGAAAAACATTTTTCAATCTAGCAAATTTAAGTAACTCAATAAACAAGTTAGAAACTGCCTGAGCATCCTTTACAACATTAGAAGCATTAATAGATTTAACAAAAGCAATTCCACTTGGACAATACACAAGAAAATTAATAAGATGTCTATTCTTTCAATTCTGCCAACCATCAACCATGATAGTACAACTAGTTTCATTCCAAGTACTATGACAAGCCTCAACCAACAACTCAAGTAGCTCTTTCTTCAAATCATACAATATCTTAGTTCTTAAAACAAAAGAACTTGATCTTTTATAACTAGGACCAATGGCTGCAATGGCACCTATCATGGATTGAAAATAAACTGAATTTATAGAATTTGTTGGGATGCAATTATCGAAGAAAAATATACCAATTGCTAAGGTAGCATTATAGACAGCTTCTTTACTTGCTAATGCATTTCTAATTGCCTATAGTGGTTCTTGAAGCAAAGTAGTGGCCTGCATCCTATCTTTCCTTTCTTTGTCCTTTTTGTTATGAACTTTTAGCTTGATGTTATGATTGAAATCTTATTCCTCTAGCTTGATTTTGTGAAGCATGTAGTTCCTATCTTTCCTTTCTCTTTCCCTTTAACTATCTATTTACTAAACTTTTTTTTTAAAGAAACTTTGTTTTGGGATGGCCCAAAACCATAAAAAAATTAGTGAAAATGGTTTTCATTAACTAGACTGGTTTTTAAGTTTTTATTGGTATTGATCAATTCATCTCATTCCAAAGTGGTTCAATCACTAAAATGGTTTTTGACACTAACTCAGACCAGTTGTGTGGTAGGGGAGAATTAGACTGGTTGGACCGTCTGGTCCAATGTGGTTTTTTCAACATTGATGTTAGGAACCACAACCAAAAACTAAAACCTAGCTGAAATGATTTTTGATAAATAAACTAAGAAACAAAAAAGGCAAAAAAACTAAACCCTAAAATATAAACCATCAACAAAGTACAAAGTTGAAAAAACATTTAAAAAATATGATAGTAGGAAGAAATGAATACAGTGTAAGAAGAATGAAGTTCCTTACCTTGATCAACAATGGACTTGAAATGTGACAATTAAAGATAGTGAAGACATCGAAGAAAAATGTAGCAAGGGTTTAAGAATGATTTTGTAAATGTTTTAGGCAGGGAAAACAAATGAAAGTAGGGTGAAGAACAGACATGTTACATAAAGAAGCTTAGACTTTATATGTCAGTTATTAAAAAGGAATCAACATCTATTCTCATGCATCTATGTCAGCTTTTATAATAAACTGATGTATAAACTTAAGACATTAATTTTTTGTTATGAAAATTGACGTATTAATTTTCATCATATTTACAAAAATATCACCATTGTTTCATATTATTCCTATGTTGAATTTTTTATTTTTTTTCATTTTGTTCATATGCTAATTTTTTTTATGACAATTAACATATTAATTTTCAATGTATTTATTAAATAACCAAGTTTATTTTTTTAATAAATTTCTTCCATTTATTTTTTAGATAATATTATATTATTACATTTTCACAAATTATTTTCCCAATGCTTTTTTGAAAAATTTTGTCAATTAAGTAATATTCAAATACTTTAATATTTTGTCAATTAAATAATATTTTGATAATTAAATTATTTTGCGCATTAAATAATATTTAGTTTAAAAATTTATTCAGACTGTATTAGAGATGTCAGTTTGTATTAAAAAATAAACATTGTTTCTATTATAAAAAATATAAAAACTTGCTACAAGCTACATTTTTACGAAAACCCATGGCTAACTACAATTCTTTGCATTACGGTAATTGGTTTATGTTAAAAATCAACATCATGTCTATTAATTTTTTTAAAATAAAATGCAAAAACCTATACGAAGTCACATTTTTACAAAAATATCAAAAAGGGCATTGGGAGTAGATAGAAGGAACATTGTTGCTAATAATTCCTTTTACATAAACTAAGCAATATATATGTAACATTATTGTTGACAGCCGGTAGGATAGCTTGCAACAAATATGTTATCTACACGACAACACACACATCAAATGCAGTCTACAAAACAACATAAACACATCAAGTGTACACATCACCCTCTTGTTAAAAGGATCTATATGCCTTGTTTAAAGGAAAAAAGAAAAAAGAAGCACAAACTAAGCAACAAAAGAAAAAGAAAAAGGGAAAAATAAACTATAAACCTTCAGAGCAAGCTAGAGTATAATAAAACTAAGCTACAAAAGAGAAAGAAAAAGGGAAAGCAAATAAACATTCAGAGCAAGTTAAAGAGACTGAGAGGTAGGGGATGCACTAACCTTTTATAATGCATAGAGATTTTAGATGTCAATTAATATTGTTAGCCTTGCTATCATGTCTTCTTTAGTTTTGATGTTGAAAAATAATTTTAATTGATTTCATGATCTAACTATATGCTTTTAAGTGTTTGTTCATTTTGCAAATGCAAGTTGATCAAGTGACATTCAAGATATCAAGAGATCCAACACTAGTCTTAGTTTTTATTGATTTTTCTATGATCTTTTATAAGTGTGTTCTAATTAAATTTGATCCAAATAAGTTTCTAAAAATAGTTAAATTGAGGTAAAAATAAATCAAGTGAAATGAACTTAAATCAAATATTTTCAAACTATGTTTTCAATGCATTTTCACAAGTTAAATTTTTATAAAAAATTATTTTTTACTGTATAAATCAATTCATGAATTGATTCATACAGGAAACCTTGTGAAATTTACATGAATCGATTCACAAATCAATTCATGAATGATTGAATTGAAAAATGCTTTTACCAAAACATTAGAAAATATTCTGAATCGATTACCTAATCGATTCATAACCTTTTTACACCATAGGCTAAATCGATTTATGCATCAATTCACTAATGAAGTTCTTGATGATCTTTATAGGTGAATTGATTTGCAAATTGATTTATTAGTTGGTAACCGTTTTAAATCGATTCATGAATTGATTTAAAGTTAAAAAGTTAGTTATTTTTCAAAAGTTGATTACAACTACTATAAATAGCCGACCCTTCATTTCAACAAAACAGTTTTTTTTAGAAAAGCTTCTCACATTTTAAGAGCAAAAATAGAGAGAAAACTTAAGCTTCATTTAACCTAAATCTACCTCTTCAAATAGCATTTGATTAAGGATCTTAGATCAAATCTATGAAAAACACAATTTCTTAATTGAGATTTTCATCTCAGTTGTTAGTATTGTATACCTAACTTTTCATTCTTGGTTTAATTTTGTAATTTCTAGATTAATAGAAGTCAACGATACAAAGGAAGAGGTTGATCTTCCCTTGCATCTTCTTTAGTTGTAAGGTTAATTATAATTAGTTGAAGGTATAGTGTCAATTGTATCAATAGGTTAGCAAGAGCCTAATCAAAGTCTTGTGTAAGAACTAATGTTCAAGATCCTAGTTAATTCCTGTGTTTTTAAGTAATAACAGTGACTATCTAGTTGAGGATTATTCAGTGAATGTAGACTTAAATTATGATTTCAGCTTAAGTTGAAGCACTTTAAAAATTTGGCGTTCTTGATTATTTCTTTCCTGCATTCTATTCTACTGTACCATAATTTTGTTCTTACTACAATTTTGATATCATTGCTATTCTAGTTTACTACATTTTTGAATTTACTAGAATTCTATTTAATTGCTAAAATTGTTTAAATTAATGAATCTATAATTGAATTCCTAATTACATCAATGACTCCAGTATTATCTTGATCATCCAATAGAGTCTTCTTAAAAAATCTTGTAAAATAAGAATCCAATCTCAAAGTAAAAGAGTATTTTACATTTGTGAAAAGGGCAAGATCTTTATCTTTTTAAGACCAATGGGTTCTAGCTTTACATTGTTGCCTGAATGTCCACCCTTAAACAAGCCACTTGGTTTTAATAGACATCACTTTACCTATTAAAAACAGAAAATCAAAGACTTTATTGAAGCCACTGATATAGACATATAGGAAATTGTAGAGTATGGATATGATCCACCATAAATACTAATAAATGGAGTTGTAAAACCTTAGCCTAAATCTTTATGGACAAAAAAGGAAAGGAAGAAGCACCTTCTTGCCTATAAAGTTAAATGAATTATCTCCAAATCACTTTCTCCTAATGAATATGATAGGATTTCTACCTACACTGCTACTAAACAGATTTGGGACACTTTAGAAGTAGCACATGTAGGTACAACTCAGGTTAAGACATTTAAAGTGCATATGTTAGTCTCAGAATATGAAATATTCAAAATGGAAGAGGGTGAATCCATCAAAGATCTCATCCAAAGGTTCACTATTTTCACTAACTATTTAATTTTGCTTGGAAGAACCTTTGATAGCATAGATTTAGTGCACAAAATTATGAGGCCTCTTACAGAAGAATGGCAGCAAAAGGTGATAGCCATAAAGGAATCACTCAAGATGGAGATGCCAACAATTCATAAGCTCTATATGAATTTAGAAGAGCATGAACTAGAGCGAAAGATATGTAAGAAAAATGGTGATGACAAAAAGAAGAAAACTTTGGCACTTAAGGCTACAAAATCATTTGAAATTGATAGTGAAGAGTTTGATATTGATGAAGAAGCTGATGAGAAAGACCAAATGGCACTCCTAAGCAAAAAATTACAGAAACTTCTAATAGAAAAGAGGAATAAGGAAAAAAGGAAACCCATTCCATAAAGGAGGAAACAAAACAAAAATGAGCAAGAGAGTTCCTCATACACTTCTACATGTTTTGAATGCAAAAATATTGGGACACCTTAAACCATATTGTCCAATATTCTTAAAGAGATAACTTAAGAATGAGAGAAAGAAAAGAAAGCTAACCTTCAAGAAAGGCAACCTAGCAATTTGGAATGATAAGCAAGCTAAATCTAGAGAAGTAGAAGAATAAGAAATAGAGGAAGAAGCACTTTTCTACCTTATAGCCAAAGTTAATGAAGACAATGAGGTATTTAGAACTAATCCTTCTTTTACTCTAGAGATGAGCTCAATTGTATTGATGACAATTCTAGTGATTATGAATCTAATTCTGCTGATGATGATGAAATTAATTATTTGTATGAAGAGCTACATAATGTTTTGAAAAAGGTTAAGAAAGATTTAAAATATGCTAAAGTAGAAAAAGAAGCCTTACTTGAGAAAATCAAGTTGATTGAAAAAGAGAACCATGATTTGAACCTCTTGGCTGAAAAAGTTTTGAATGAAAATAAATTTTATGATCAATGTGAAATTTATAGATCTAAGATAGACACACTGATCAAGGCTTTACAAGGATTTACAAATAGTAAAATAATGATATGCTGCAAAATCAAATTGGCTTTCAAAACAAATCTAGTTTAGGATATAGACAACAAACTAAGAGGAGATCAAAGAAAAGTTCCAAAACTATCAAGACAAATAGAAAATTTAGTCATATTACATGCTTTTACTGCAATCAAAAGGGACATCATATTAAGTATTGTCCTTATAGAAATGGTACATATGTGCTAAAACCTAATAAACAATTAGTTTGGCTACACTTACCTCTTATAAAAACTTTGCTATGACTGCTAACAAATCAAGACCTAAGATTTTCTGGGTACCACAAATGCAAGTATAATTGCTAATTTGCAAGTTTGTAGGAGACATAAGAGTAATATATGGCCCTGGACAGTGGCTATTAATGCATATGATAGGAAACAAGGACAAATTTATCTCTCTCACACAAATAACAGGAGGTAAAGTATTTTGGTGATGATGCTAAAGGAAAGGTAAAAGGTATTAGTAAGGTTAATAAACTGTCAAATTGTTACATTGATGATGTGTTATTTGTAGAAGGTCTTAGGCATAATCTACTGAGTATTAGTCAGTTTTATGACAAGGGAAATTAAGTAATCTTCAATTCAAATAAATGCTTAGTCATAAATGACAATGAAAAACAGGTTAAGCTGGTAGGTAGTAGGATTAACAACATCTACATGATAAATCTGGATTCAAAATCAAAATTAGATTTAACTTGTTTGGTTAGCATTAACAATGATTCATGAATTTGACATAAAAGACTTGCACACACCAGCATGGATATCATTGGAAAAATTTCTAAGAATGACCTAGTGTTAGGATTGCCAAAATTAAACTACACCAAAGATAGAATATGTGATGCATGCCAGAAAGGGAAGCAAGTAAAGTCCTCATTTAAATCCAAAAACATTGTTTTAACTACAAAACCTCTGGATTTACTTCACATGGATTTAATTGGTCCATCTAGAATAAAAAGTCAAGGAGGAAACCTCTATGTCTTGGTAATTGTAGATGACTATTTAAGATTTACATGGACCTTATTTTTATCCCACAAAAATCACACATTTGAAGCCTTTAAAAAGCTGGCAAATGTGATATTCCATTATAAGTATAAGAAGTGATCATGGAGGAGAGTTCAAAAATAAGGATTTTATTAGTTTCTATGAGATAAATGGTATGAGCGATAACTTCCCAACACCCAGAATCTCTCAACAAAATGGTATAGTTGAAATGAAAAATAGATGGCTGGAAGAAATGGCTAGAACCATATTAACTAAAAGTCCCCTTCCTAAATCCTTTTAGGCTGATACAGTAAACATTGCATGCTATGTAATGAATAGAGTTCTAATTAGACCTATTTTAAACAAAACCCACTATGAACTCTCTTATGAAAGGAAGCCAAATATATCTCTTCTTCATGTTTTTAGTTGTAAATGCTTTGTTCACAATAATGGCAAAGATAATTTAGAAGGTTTGATGCTAAATATGATGAATCCATTTTTATTGGTTATTCTTCATCTAGCAAAGCCTTTCATAACTTCAACATAAGGACTTTGAAGATTGAAGAATCTATTCATGTTATCTTTAATGAAACTTCCTTAAGTGTTGACAAATCAAAAGAGGAAGAGAATGATTAGGAATATCCATTATTCCCTAACTCAAATTTAAACCAACAAGGAGATCAATCAAAGAAAACAAATGCAAATCAAAAAGAGGAAGATGATACTGTTGAATTGGACATCTCAGAACTGTGCACACCAAAATAATGGAAGTTTATGCAAAGCCATCCAAGGGATCAAATCATTGGAGAAGTAATACAATGGGGTAACACATAGAAATTTAAGGAATATATGCAATCACTCAACATTTGTATCTTAATTTGAACCTAAAAACATTAATAAATCCTTAATAGATGAAAATTGGGTTTTGACAATGTAAGAAGTGTTAAATCAATTTAAAAGAAATGAAGTTTGGACTCTTATGCCAAAACCAAATGATCATACTATTATAAGAACACACTGGGTTTTTAGGAACAAAATGGATGAAAATGGAGTGATCATTAGAAATAAAGTTCATTTAGTTGCAAAAGGTTTTAATCAAGAGGAAGGCATTGATTATGATGAAACCTTTGCACCAGTTGCTAGATTAGAAGCCATAAGGATGTTATTGGCATATTCTTGTTCAAGAAATTTTAAACTTTATCAAATGGATGTGAAAAGTGCAT
>JANHAO010023007.1:0-12019 GCA_026873985.1 Saraca asoca
TATTTAAATTCAAATTTTTTGACTTCTCACAAACCATCCTATGTGAGACTTTTAACTTTTTGAAATACACACACACATCTAACAGTTAGTACCTTCATTCAATTCTATTTGCCAGCAAAATCAATATACAAAGGTAAAATCATCAATAATATTGATTGAGCACTTGTTTTTTTACCATAGAAAGCAATAAAAGAGGAAAATTCACAAAATTGTAAAAGATATTTAAAATGCAATGTTCCTAAGCACACTGGTACTTGATGATCAAATTGGTAAATAAAAAAATAAACTATCCAAGTCCCTAGATGTGCCTAGTTGAATAAAAAAAGAAAAGAAAAGCTAAATCAAGAAAAACTATATTTTGTATGTAAAAAGACCTTTTTTTTTTTTACATAACCTATGTCATCGAGGGCAAACAAAAGAGTGAATAAATTAATTACTAATCCATGGTAGCTCTTAGAGTTAAATATCAAGTATTGCAACCTATAAGAATAACCCTTGCATAAAATAAGGCAAGACAACAATTTCCCTTTCAACATAGAAGAAAGCACATCATGTTCATAATGAAAGGGACTACATATGACGTAGTGACAGAGGAGTGCATCAATTCTATATTGATAACATAACAAAGAATAACATATTATGTGACAAAAGCACAATTATAACATCAAAGATCTTTCATGAAAGAGATAAGCACAAATATAGTGATACTGAAAATGTTCAAATGCTAATTATCACCTTTCATAAAAACACACAAAACATATCTAAACTAGAATTTAATGAAAAATAGGAATTGTGTACAAATCACATCATACAAAATCTTATGCATTTATTATGATAATTTCCCTAACACAACTAAAGACACATCTATATATTTTGCAATTTCTTGAAATAGGTGATCCCTAATGTAGCACCCCTAGCCATTACTGTTTAATTTTATAAAATTGAACAATGCAAAACTTTAAATTTTTTTTTTAATTGACAATGACATGAGAAGAGTAAAGTTTTTTTTTCCAAAGCTTTCGTAGCTTCACCTACAACACAGCATTAGACACAAGCAAGAGTCCAAAATAAAAATTGAGGATTAAGTTTACTTTACTTAAAAAGAAATGCAAGGTACAAGCCATCTAACCTATTGCATCCCTCCCTTCCCTCAAGCCTTCATGGAAAGGAGATGTAGAATCAAAGTTGCAAAGAGATGAAATGAAAAGCCAATATAACAAGACACTAAAATACCTTTCAGCTTAAACAAGATGTATAAAATAGAATGGACACCTAAGATGCCATGTGATGAGGACATGCAAGTGAAAGCTCATTAAAAATAGAGTGTTCAATTAAATATAAGATGAAAAATGTGAATATTCACTATATACAAGAAGGCTCTAAAAGCATTTCTTTTTCTCTTTTTTTAATTTTCCTTTTACCTATTCCTATCTTTTGTCGAAGAGAAATTAAAGTTGATATGATATCCATGAATGGCATTAATTGTCAAGTCTTGAAAGTTTTCTCATTCACAATAATGAAGGAAATCTAGTGTGATTAGTGAATTATGAAGGACTGATCACCAGGCAAAAGAAAGAATTCAAAACTTTTGAAAGCCAACAACCATGATGAATTCAAGCTAATACAAGTTGACAGTTTTATATCAAGTTTTTATAACTAGTGTTGAAATTTAAGAGTTTGAAGCTTAATCACCATAAGTTTGTGATGGAAATTCAAGGGATCATTCAATAGGGCATCAAGGACTCTTTAATGAGCAGAATATTTTCCCATTTATTTCTTCTCATACTTTGCCTCTTAAGATGTTAATTAAGTTTAATTTAGTGAATTGGCCTTATTTTGTAATCTGGTCATGATTTGGAGCATAATTGAATTAATTGCTTAATGTTGAATTTTTGACACTATTTTAGGTTTTGGGCTATAACTTAAGTTCCTGATATTGGATTGGCCTAATCTTTATATGGTTAGAAAGTTAATAGAAAACTCTACAACTTTCATGTTAAGGTCCAAGCCCAGTTCTACCATTTGAAGTCTCTATATTTACTATGAAGTTGCCTAATATTTTTTGTCTAGATTGACCTTGTCTCAATGATTGGGTCATAATTGAAACTTCAAGGGGTCAAATGAGGTCAAACCTAATGATTTCAAGCTTTAAACTTGGTGAAACTACATAATTTTGAAGGTCAACATAGAAGCTAAAGTAAAACCACCATTTTTTTTTACTCTGCCTAGGAATGGCTTTATGTTTGGACTTTTTGTAATACCTTAGGCTTTTTATTTTAGATGAGTTGTTTAGTATTTTTGTTGGGCATGTGGCCTTGTTAGTTCAGCCCATTGTGGTTTAATGAGAGCTATTAGATAAGTCCATCACCATTCAAATTACATGAATTTGAGAAATTAAAAAGTGTTTCCTGTTAAGAGAGTTCCTCTCCTAAGGTTCTTGATAGAAATTGAGACTTATCAAATATATTACTCTTTATGGCATCTAATTTCATCACTTATACTCTCATTCTTCTTATATAGAGTGTGGCATGAGTATCTTTCTTTTTCTTTCTATTTTTCGTGCTAAATTGAACTGAATTGGAGAAGGTCCATGGGCATCTCCAGGAGAGATCACATCAGTTTGGTATCAAAGCTTTGACTCTTCTAATTTAGGTGATATCTCTTCAATTTTCCCTTGTTTTTACTTCAATTTTCCTTCCAATTTCATGCTGAATGTCCCTAAATTTTTTTGTATATTTTTTAGCACAATTACTTGATCAATTGCTCCCAAATTGTTTGCAACATTGCTGCTAAAAATTCTGTTTAATTAGGCGCTAATCTACTTTCATTATTGCTTCAATTTTGGCCAATTTTCTACCTCAATTTTGTGCAAAAAAAATTTACGATCCATGTGCACACCAAGTGTTTGATGTTAGATTTGTTTAAGTAACATTTTTTTGCTTATTTCTTGTCCATTTCTATTTCATTTCCTTGCTTGATCTATTGAAGGTTCTGCTGAAATTTTTGTAGAATTTTCATCTTGTTCTTGGTTGCATTTCAAATGTTTGTTAATTTGTTTTAGTATCCTTTACTTTATCTTTGTGTGTCACTTGATGTGGGACTGATTACACTTCATTTTAGTGTGGATTGGTGCCATTTCTTTGTCAATTACATCAAGTTTTGCTTACATTACTCTATTTCCCCTACTGTGGCTGAAACTTTTGTCCAATTTTCTCCAAAATTTTTGCTACTGTCCTAGCTTATTTGTGAATGTGTTTTGCATCAAAATCATCTTCATTTTGAGTACACTTAACTAGAAGTTTATTGGTGGTAGCTCAAAATTCTTGAAAAACTAAGTGCTAGAAAAAAAATTTGGACAACAAACAACTTGTTGAGAAAAAAACAGAAGAAAGGAGAAGAAACAATAATAGAAAGGAAAAATCAAAGAAAAGAAAATTGTAAAAAGGAAAAGCAACAAAAGAAATAAAGAAACACCAAAAACAATCAAAGGAAAGAGCAAAAGAAAAAGTTCTTGTTGATGGTAGATTTCAGTTAAACCCAGATCCGGCTAACAGAGGGGGTTCTTTCGGGACCCAAGTTGTTTCCTGGCTGTTAAGGTGATAGAAAGGTGCTAAATAGCTAGATGAAGGAGGAGAAGAACAAAACGCACAGAGGTTTAATGTGGTTTGGCTAAATCTGGACAGCACCGGACCCTACATCCACGGAGATATTTTATTAATCTAAATGGTTTTTACAAAGCTTTGGTATGGCTTTTGGCAGAATTTCTACTAGTATCTTCTCATCCCCCCTTTACCATGGATCTAGCCCCCCCCCCCCAATTTATAGAAGCATGTAGGGTACAAATGAAACTAAATAGATTGTACATCTATTACATTAAATATTAAATGTACAAGATTGCCTAAAGCACTATAGACTGGCTTCTACAGGTTACTTTTTGTGTGTAGGGGCCTGATGGTTATATTTTGCAAAATGATGGTGCAAGTTGTTTGTTGGCCTTATGCTCAATCCCAGTGAGCTTCTGGCTGGGTAAGGCTGTGTCCTAGTGAGATCGAGCTCGCGCGCTAAGGCTACTACAGATTCGCGACCTCGAGTTCATTTAGCTAATGAGCTTAGGTCCTTAGCAAGCTAGAATTTCCTTTGCAATTACCTCATGGTCTATCATACTTGTCCCTTTGCCAGACTTGGCTCCTTCTAGACTTTTGTCATCCCACTTCGCAGTGCCAGATTCTACTGATAACACTAGCCCCCCAACTCTCAGTTCACAAGCGAACTGGAAGTTAAACTTCTACTAGCAAAAGCTCGTGCCGCTACGATACATCACAACTCTGGCCTTTATCTCGTGCACTTGCTTCCCTTTGTGAGGTGTGACTTCGGTGAACTAGGGCTTCACGAAACTTAGAAGGCCATATGGATAAGTTTCTGCTATTTGACCCTTATTCGACCCATTCTAGATCCAAAATCGAAAGATATTTTTAATCTCAGTCATTAACGTCAATGCAGTCAAAGTTTTTTAGGTCAGCCTACGTTTCATTTTTCCAGACAATACGCGTCTTGTGGTCATTAGTGCACTAGCCTCATTTTCTTTTAAGTCATTAAATGAAAGTGGATTGGGGATTCCTTCCGAATCCTTTGGCTAGATCAGGTTGAGTCTATTTAAAGCATGGGGAGTCCTCTTCTTCCTTCAAAGAGTGAGCAAATGGAAGTTTCAGATAAAGTTCCTAATTTCCTGATATTTCCCCTTCCAGGTGAGGCATGTATGGTTTACTGCATAAGAAGCTTCGAAGTCAATTCTTCTCTGGTAATGTAGAGAGATCTCATACGGATCTCAGATCATGTCCTCACAGTTGTGAGGTTTCTCTTTTTTAGCTGCTCTGGTGAGCTTTTCCGGACTTCTCTATCTGGGCAGTGAAGCTAAGAAGGAGCTTGCTGCTAAGGAAAAGGGTTGGAAGAAGAAAGTTAGGGACTTAAGCGAGTTCATGAGTTTCCAATCGACAAAGGTTCATCTCTCAGTGGCTGGCCCTCTGATTGGTGGGAGCTTTCCCTTTGCTTGGCTTTCTTTTTTCCAGAAGAACTAGCTATAGCTTTTCTCTGACTTGTATTTTGACTCTTTCTTATGTAAATGTACCTCGTTGAGGCTTTTTAATGAATAAAATTTTCTTCTTTTTTCTTCAAGTACTTTTTCGTTTGTCTTGCAATTCTCAAATGATAAATATTAATTCTGCACATAAAAATAACTAAATAGCCAATCGGCAATGCTTTTTAATCGAAAGATAGATTTGGGCTAAATATATTGAAAGTGAGAAATATATGGGTAGGCCGCATGGCACTAAAGCATATGGTCGCATGAGAGCTACAAAATTTTGATCATATGAGAGCTATGAAATTTTGATTGCATGAGAACTGCAAAATTTAGGTCACATGCATATGGTGGCTAAGAAAGTTACTCATATATATGGTAAGATTGTTGCGTGCATATGATGGCTAAAAAAGTTGCTCACATGCACGAGTTTTAAATTGCACACATGCGATGGCTAAGAAAATGGCTCGTATGCAAGAGTTTTAAATTGTACACATGCGGTGGCTAAGAAAATAGCTTGAATGAATGGTAAGATCGCAACATACGATGGCTAAGAAAGTGGCTTATACGTGTAGTAAGGTCGCTGTGTGCACATGGTGGCAAAGAAAGTGGCTCGTATGCACGAGCTAAAGATCACATGCACACAATGGCTAAGAAAGTTGCTCGTGTGCATGGTAAGATTACTGCATGCATGCGATGGCTAAGAAAAGTGGCTCGCATGCATGAGCTTTAAGTTGCATACATGCAATGGCTAAGAAAGTTGCTTGCATGTATAGTAAGATCACGATACACGGTGGCTAAGAAAGTGGCTCGTATGCGTGAGCTAAAGATCACATGCACACGATGGCTAAAAAAGTTGTTCGTATGCATGATAAGATTGCTACATGCATGCGGTGGCTAAGAAAGTGGCTCGCATGCATGAGCTTTAGATCCCATAAGAGCTGTGAAATTTTGATCGCATGAGAGCTATAAAAACTAGGTCGCATGAACGTAATATCGAGAAGTAGGCCATGATAGTGTGATGCCTTGCTAGTCACATTAGTGTGACACTCAATCATAACTTGAAACTCAGTTTGCAAAGTGTGCACTTCTCAAGATCTCAACACCAAGTCAAACATTTTCCAAAATTTTTAGAGGAATCTACATGAACTGACCTACATGAAATTTGGGCCACTTTCGCATATCATATTACAAGTTCAATATATAATTCTCACTATAGCCAACTGCTCCTACTCGAGGTCCCGCTGAGGCAGGGGGTTGCTGTGCTACAGGCTGTAATATGTATTCTCTCAAGCACCCTTTCTTAATCAGATCCTCAATGGCATCTCTGAGAGCTCGACAGTCCGAAATGTTATGCCCTACTTCATTGTGATATGCACAAAACTTGTTTATATTCCTACCTACACGAGGTGCCCGCAAGGGAGTGGGAGTCCCAAAATCCTTTTTACTCCTTTCTGCTGTATAAATCCTATCAGGAGTATCTAATAAGATGATGTGGTGCTCGTGGTGGACCAATTGTTAAGGTCACTCGACCTTGGGCTTCTTTGCGAGCTGGGGGTTAGAGCCGCTCTTTGTGTCCTCACGACTATTCTTCCTCTTACTTTGGCCTAGGCCATCTAGTTCAGGCTTTTTCACACCAAATGTCTCCTCTCACCTAATTTGCTTGGCAACTCGATCGTAGAACTCTCCCAGGTCTACCATTGGGGATTTGTATATACTTTTATACAGCTTGCCATCTTTGCAAAGCCCAGCAGATATTGCCATCAAGATGCTCTCATCGAACAGGCTTTCCATACTGTCAATCTTGCACCTAAAATGAGTAATGTAGTTTTCAAAGACTCATACTTATGCTGAAAAATTATGACGATATGGCAGGGGGCATGAGCTGCTTCTTCAGTGCCCTGTAGTGGTTAAAAAAATTTTACTAACATTCCTCCCAGCTGTCAATATTGCGGGCTGAAAGGTTCCTGAACCAGGCTCTGGGGGCATCTCCCAATGTGATGGGAAAGACAGGGCACTTGATCAGAGGATTACTTGTCCGAAGATCCATTTGATCATTGAATGTGTCTAAGTGATTACGTGGATCGCTGTCTCCATTTGTACAGCTGGAAGGTAGGAATTTTGAGCTTCTAGGGGAAGGGCTCCATTTCGATCTTCCTGGAGAAAGGAGTTCTTTCCTTGGCGTGACTCTGGTCACCTCAAGCTCAAGGGCGTGCCTCTAGTTGCTTCAACCTTTCAAATAATTCTTCCACCATCATTAGCAGTCCTTCATATTTCTAGCTAGAAGCCTGGCGGCTTTTCGTATCCTCCTCGTTGTGTGGGTGACAACCTAAAATGTGCTCACAACTAGTTCTGCTAGAAGTTTCAGCTCACTGCTACGAGGAGACATTTTTGGGTGCGATGACTTTGCCCTGTCTTTACGCACCTTGAGTCTGTGCTTGGGCCAGCATCTAGAATGCTTCAACCATCCTCCTCATCGAACCCTCAAACTCTTCCTAGCACTGGTGCCATGCTTGGGTCTCATTGGTCTCAAGCATAGTACAGCGGGTTGGCGGTGAACTGGGGATGCCAAACCGTTAGTGGTTCGAGTAGTAGAGGAGCTCGTAGTATGACCTTCCAACTAGTTGACGACAGCATTTGGCTTCCTGATGGCATTTCCTCTTGCCATTTCAACTGAAAAAAATCAACCAGAGAAACAGAGAAATAACTAAAGAACAGAAGGGTCCCATCGGGCGTACCAAAATGTTGATGGTAGATTTTGGTTAAACCCAAATTCGGCTAACAAAAGGGGTTCTTTAGGGACTCAAGCTGTTTCCCGACTGTTGAGGTGATAGAAAGGTGCTGAATAGATAGAGGAAGAAGGAGAAGAATGAAATGCACAGAGGTTTAACGTGGTTCAGCTAAATCTAGATGGCAGCAGACCCTACGTTCATGGAGATGTTTTATTAATCTGAATGGTTTTTATAGAGATTTGGCTATGGCTTCCAATAGGGTTTCTGCCAGTATCTTCTCATCCCTCCTTTACTATTAGCCCCCCTCCATTTATCGAAACATAGAGGGGTACAAATGGAACTAAATAGATTGTACATCTATTATATCAAATATTAAATGTATAAAACTACCTAGGGCATTATAGACTAGCTTCTACAGGTTACTTACTATATGTGGGGTCCGATGGTCGTATTTTGCAAAATGATGGTACAAGTTGTTTGTTAGCCTTATGCTCGATCCCAGCAAGCTTCTAGCTGCGTAAGGCTACATCCTAGAGAGCTTGAGCTCGCGTGTTGAGGCTGCTACTGGTTCGTGACCTCGAGCTCATTCAGCTAGCGAGCTTAGGTCCTTAGTGAGTTGGAATTTCCTTCACAACAACCTTGTGGTCTGCCGCACTTGTCCCTTTGCTAGACTCGACTCCTTCTGAGCTTTTGCCAGCCCACTTTGCAGTGCCAGATTCTACTGATAACAGTTCCAAAAAAAAACAAGTGTTGTCTAACAAAGAAAATTTTTCTGCAACTTTTTGAGCTATATTCAAGCCAAAATACTTGTCTATTTTGAGTTAAATTCCATTATATTCAACTTGAATATATTTTTATTGGATTGCATGATTAATATGCTAGCTTAAAATTTAAATTGTGTCACAATTTCTTGATAATTTCCTCTATTTTTCATTGAATACCCCTAAAAAGGTTCTGCATACCCTTGAAAAAACAATTTGTTTTGGTCAAAATTCTTTGACCTTGAGCTATCCAATTTCTTTTGTATTCTTTTGTTCATTCCTTGCTTCTTTAGTGTTGCTGATTGATGCCACATTTTAGTGATTTAAGTGTTATGTGATATTAAATGCTACATTGTGTAAACTCCAAGATTTGTCACTTAATTCTGATAGAACTTTAAGGAGAGGACTAGAGTGGTAAAAGGCAAGTGTGTTGTGAGCACAATAAATAATAAAGCTTAGTTGTGTGAACAAACATGAGTGAAATGATTTAAACACTTGTGAGAATGTGAATTTGTGAGGTCTATATTTTCCTAACATTTGTTTTGCAAAATTGTTATTTTGCTCAAAGATAAAAGATAGTGAATCACAACTCAATGAAATCATGTTCACTCTAAGAGCAATGCAACAATAATTTGAGAAAGTGAATATGAAGATTGATGTCCTTGATGAAAGAATCTCAAATAAGAAACATAGAATACATTCTCATGAAAGAAAAACTTCTTCCAAGCTTGCTCACTAACCAAAAGTTCCTCTTAAAAGACAAATAGCGATAGGAAACAAGAGTTAAAGGATGTCAAGCCTTTCAAAAAAACCCTTTAGCCAAAACTTTCTCAATTTCCAAAGTAAAAGATTCAAAGCTCAAAGGAAAAGTTCAAGTGCTACAAATACCAAGAAACATCAAGTACTTTAAGTGTTTAAGTCATGGCCACTATGCCCTTGAATGTCCCAAAAAGTCTCATTCAAGTGGTGAAAAGAGCATTAGAGCCAATGAAGATATGGATGAAGGAGAAGCTCTAGTAGTGAAAAAAGTTTTGAATGCCCAAGTTAAGGGATGGGTTGAAGAACAAAGAGAGAATATTTTTCACACTAAATGCCATATACAAGGGAAGGTTTACAATGTATTTATTTATGGGGGAAGTTGTGCAAATGTTGCTAGCACAATCATGGTTGAAAAATTATCTTTGCCTACCCTAGATCATTCCACTCCATACAAGCTTCTATAGTTGAATGAAAGTGGGGAGGTAAAGGTCACAAAACAAGTGCTAGTTTCTTTCTCTATGGGGAGGTATAAAAATGAAGTGTTGTGTAATGTTGTGCCAATGCAAGCTGGCCATTTACTACTTGAGAGGTCATAGCAATTTGACCACCAAATCACCTATGATGGTTTCACCAACCAATATAGCTTCAAGATGGACAATAAAACCATTACTTTTGTACCCCTTACCCCCAAGCAAATCTTAGGAGTTCAAATGAAAAGATAGAAGAAAATGAGTGAAGAACAAAAAAAAAAGCAAAAGTGAAGAATAAGAGAGGAAGGGTGAAGAAAAAGGAAGGAAGAGTGAAGACCAAGAGAGAAAAGGAGATAAAAGATTCAAGAGGTATTTCCTAGACATGCTTCATGGTTTGCCACCACCAAGAGGGATAGAACACCAAATTTACTTCATTCTTGGAGTTCCCAAACCCAACTGACCAGCATATAGACAAGTTGAAGAGTTTATGGCAAAGGGATATTTTAGAGAAAACATGAGTCCTTTAATTTTAATGCTTCCTTTCATATTTCTAATTTTTCTCCTTTTGCAGCGAGTCTTAAAGATTTGAGGTCGAATTCTTTCAAAAAGAAGGGAAATGATGGAAACTCAAGTGAGCATGATTTGGAGCTTAGTTGAATTAATTGCTTAATACTAGATTTTTTACACTATTTCAGGTTTTGGACTATAACTTGGGTTCTTAATGCCAGATTGTGTTGATCTTTATATGGTTGAAAAGTTAAAAGAAAGCTTTACAACTTTCATGCTAAGGCCAGAGCCTAGTTCTATCATTTGAAGTCTTGAAATTTAAATAAAACTATCCTTATATGATAGATTATGGCAATGGATAAGATGACAACAAATAATGATGGTGAGTGGTGGTAGTGATAGAGAAGTGATGGTGGCTAAGGTAGTAATAGTGAATGGGAGACAGTTATAGTGTATGATAATGATGGTAGTAATGTTCGATAATAAGGGTGGTAGTGGTGTCAGTGGCGACATGATGATAGCAATTGTTGGTTGATGTATGGTGGGAATAGTTGCATACGTTGACCATTGTCACATTGGCAGCAAAGGTGATGTTTGCCACAGTGGTGGCAATCACAAATAATAGACTGTCACCGTGTTTTGGTTGTGGCACTGATGGTTGTCATTGCAATGATGGGGTGATGGCAATAGCAATGACGGATGGTAATGAATATCGAAGAAATTGATAGAGTAAAAATGATTTTTATTTTTATTTTCATTTAATATAAAATTCTATTTATTGGTCTTGTCCTTCACCACAATGAGTGTATAACGTTATATGTCATTTCTAATAGCTAACTCTCAAACCTTAATCATTATTCTGATACAATATTTAGTTCACATAATTATATATTCTTGTAAATCATAATGTTATATTATTATCTTTAATTCAATTAAGAAGATTTTAAGAAATATTATTAAATTATATTTTAATTAATTTATATATTTTTACAATAATATTAAATTATTAAAAATGCCATAATCAAAAATTAAGCAATCAATAATGAAAATTGACTGGTCAACGGTGATTTATGATAGTCAATAGTGATAAGTAATAGTAGGCAATAATCAACAGTAAGTATTGGTGGACAATAACCAATAATAATAGATAGTAATTAACTAAGGTTGTAATGTTGACAAAGTATTAATAGAAATTTGACAAAATAATCCTTTTATATGGCAAATAATTTTATGTAATAAAAATATAGAATACTGACCTCCTCTTAAGAATACTTTTTGGAAAATATTGAATTAAAAATATTCTTTTAATATTTATACTATCAAGTAAATTTTTGTTAATTTTAAATCAAACATAAAAATATATTATTTTTTTAAATTATTTCTAGAAATATAAAACGCGTTGCACGAGTCTAATGTCTTCTAAAATTCTAATCACCAAATTCTAAAATCTTAATCAATAAATCCTAACCACTGAATCATAAAAGCCTGAATATTAATTAATTTTATTAAAGATATTTTTGTTTTACAATTGATGGAAAAATGTATTTATTGTTTTAAGTAAAAACGTAATAAATATCATATATTTAGTTTGAAAATTGTGATTTCCACTCTTAACCAGAGCACTGATATGCACAAACTTGTTGCACGTTTTAAAATAACCGCAAGCGCACGGCATAGTTGTAGCTAGTACCGGCGAATACGGGTCGATCCCAC
>JANHAO010023008.1:0-12021 GCA_026873985.1 Saraca asoca
GCTAATATACATACCAGGATTTGTCAAGGTAAGAAACAAATACACGAATCATAGCGATAGTTCCTCTTATAATGAGTAGTATCTTTCATGTATTACATTCATTTGCATCTTAACATTGGTTGGAATACTGAATGAATAAAGCCTCTGTTGATTTTAGGTCCAAACCTTTATTGATATTTCTCAAACCAAAATAAGCATATGCACATATATATAAAATAAAATGAGTAACATCATGATTGAAGTAGAGTTTCATTAAAATAATATCATCTCATACAATGAAATCAAGCTAAAGAACCAAGGCCCATGCGCTCTACAAGATCCTTAAACTTGAATGGTGGCATGCCTTTTATTAAAGGATTTACTATCATTAATTCAATGCCAATATGCTCAATGACCACTAACTTATTCTTAACATGTTCTCTTATGGCTAAGTACTTAATATCTATGTACCTATTTCAATCTTCACTCTTATTATTCTTAGCCATAAAGACTGTAGCTGAATTGTCACAAAATATATTTAATGGCCTAGATACAGAATCAACTATTCTAAGCCTAGAAATGAAACTCTTTATCCATACACTATGCGTCGTAGCCTTAAAATAAGAAATGAACTCAGCCTCCATAGTAGAAGTAGCTGTCAAGGTCTACTTCACACTCCTCCATGATACAGCTCCACTAGTAAGCATGAAAATGTATCCAGATGTTAATTTACGTGAATCAATACAATCAGCAAAGTCTGAATCTAAATAACCAATTACCTCTAGGTTATCCATTCGTTTATATAAAAGCATGTAGTCCTTCATCCCTTGAAGGTACCTTAAAACTTTCTTGGCAGTTTTCCAATGGTCTATACTTGGAATACTCTGATATCTTCCTAACATACTAACAACAAATGCTATGTCGGGTCTAGTGCATACTTGAACATACATTATGCTGCTGACAACTGAAGCATAAGGGATGTTCTTCATTTGCTCCCTTTCGAAATCATTCTTGGGACATTGGCTCAAATTGAACTTGTCTCCTTTAACAATAGAGGCAACACTTGGTAAACAATTTTTCATCCAAAATCTTTCTAAAACATTATTGATGTAGGTTTTTTGTGATAGGCCCAAAATACCTTTATGTCTGTCTCTGAAGATCTTTATGCCAATGACATAAGAAGCATCACCCATATCCTTTATATCAAAATTTTTAGAGAGAAATTGTTTCACCTTATGCAATAAACTCTTATCATTAGATGCAAGTAAAATATCATCCACATACAGAATTAAGAAACAAATCTTGCTCCCACTGAGCTTGTGATATATGCATTGGTCCATAATATTCTTTTCAAAACCAAAGGAAGATACACATCATGAAATTTTAAATAACATTAATGGGAGGCTTGTTTCAGTCCGTAAATAGATTTCTTAAGCCTGCATACCAAAGGCTCACCCTGATTAGAGGAGAATCCTTTAGATTGTTTCATGTATACCTTTTCTTCTAGTTCCCCATTGAGGAAAGTTGTTTTCACATTCATTTGCTGTAACTTTAGATCAAAATGTGCAACTAAGGCTAGAATAATACGAAAAGAATCTTTCTTAGATACAAGAGAAAAGATCTCCTTGTAATCGATTCCTTCCTTTTGAGTAAATCTTTTAACAACAAGTCTTGCTTTATATCTTTTAATGTTGCCTAATGAGTCTTTCTTTATCTTAAAGATCCATTTACATCCAATGGCTTTAGCCCCATGTCACGACCCACCTAAGGGGTCTGTGACCGGCGTAAAAGATTATTCATAGGAAATCTTCTACAAGCCTAACTATACATGTGATCTTAAGAATACATATTTATTTTTTTTTCAACAATTCGATAGAATTTTCCCTATAATATAGATGCCTAGTCTCAAAGCCTTATTACACAACAAGGGCCACACGCCCATCAAGACCTGTGTAACAAATAAACAAGTATACAATAGCCTAAACTAGACATCAATAACCTACTAGGCATCTAGAACTCAATCACAAGCATAATACACTAAATATATTTGTAATACAATATTAATTTCTACAATACATTTATAGACAAATAATATGGGTCATGTACGCAGCAATAAATCAAATACATGGTAGCCCAAACTAAACATCTGTTCATACAATCTTAATATAATAATATATATTTATTGTTTTACTAATTACTATTTATATACAAATGCTATGTACATATTTCTTGATGTAACTTATTTATAAAGTCGATATTTATATATCAAATGAATTATTCAAACTGTATTTCTTTCCTTTAAGGATTTGTTGATTGCATCCAGATCATTCTAACAAATAACCAGAATTGAACAGATCGCCCCTATACCATACACAATACCATGCAGATATTTTATTTTATTTCATCCTCCCCCTTATTGCTCCATTAGACGCCGAGTGGTCACAAGTGTACTTAAGGATTTTTTATGGATAACTAGTGGTTCCGGATCCAAAGGAATCCAACAGGAACCAGAATAGATCTCCATCTCCATCCAAATAACAACGGTTTAGATCGTCCCCTTATTGCTCCTGCAAAACATATGTACACAGGTGCAGTTGTGGGTTGCCAAGTAATTACCAATGGATCCTTAATAAAATTAATTATGTTAAATTTATTATATAACAAATATCAAAACCTGGATTTTAAGAAAACTTCTAATGGTAATCTTGGCATTATCATTTATCAATATTTCCTCTGTACTTATAGCAGGTATCGCATACTTATTTTCAACAGTCACCTTTTTCATTATTGCCATTTAGGCTAGTACTGACATTTAGACCTTTTCTCTTTTCTTTATATGTTACCCAGTCATACAGGCTATTTATAAATATTACTAGATTACCACTAGATTTCCATGGAATTCAGGGTCTCACATTGTTTAAACTATCAATTATTCATAATTTAACAGTATAAGAATATATGTTTTGAATACATAATACCTCAGATTAAAATCATCATTGGCATTTCAGATTATTGGAATTACTCTGTTATTATTATTTAAGATTACTTTTCAACACAAGGCAACATTTGCAAGAGTGGAACTACTCACACATCTATAAAGTGTGACCTTATATAAATTTAAGTATTACCAATTTCATAATGCATTTGGAACACATCTAACTTAAAATTACTCAGCAAGCCAATATTTATATAGCAATCTCACAAACAGCAGACCAGAACACAACAATCCCAAGTATAGCAAACCAGCAAATAACCATTTAGACAACAACCTAAATTTATACAGCAAAGAACAAATCCAGAATTTAACAACTATAATTTATTGTCAACAGCAAACAAAAATTACACAGCATTTAGAAAATCAAAATTTCATACAGTACCAAGTATCTATACGGCAAACCCAAAATACAATAAACTGGAATCCAGCATATCTAGATTTTCCACAGTAAACAGCAAACTAATACAGCAATCAATATATCCCAAATTTATATATTAACCATAATTCATACTATAAGTCAGATTCTTATATAGCATACAATAACCAAACGTTCCACAACACACCAAAATCAACATAGCAATTAGAACCCATACAACAAGCCAGAATCTCATTCAACAATTAACAAACTAGGATTTATACAAACAAAGCCACTTATTAACTCACATTTAAATCATAAAATTTGAAGAAGAATCAAGCAATATAGATTCTATGTTTCACTAGAAAAATACCTGAAATAAATTATCAAAAAATTTCCAACTTTCATCAACTATTCATTTTTAGCTATTAACACAAATTTCTTGATAACTATCAAACCAATTACTATGGAATAAAACTAATGATTTAGGATTACTCACCGGGTTCCAAAGTGGCTACCCTCAGCTAGCCACCTGCCAAAACATCGTCGATGGCCCAAAAATCATACTTGGCCAAACCATTGAAAATATAAGGGAGCAAGCAAGGTTCGGGTCATTACAAACTTAAACCTCCCCAAAACATGTCAGAACAAGAGAAGAAGAAGACCTCTGATAAGGAGATAATTGGCTGGCAGTCGGAACCACCATAGTTGAACAGTCAAGCTATGTCGATCCTTTACAAAATTTCTAGGATAGGCGACCAAAAGGAAAAGAACTCTACTAAGTAACTCAATAACACATCAGAATCGAAGGAATGGAAAGAGCTTCGTTGGCATGGCACGAAACTCTGGAAGTTTTCGGAAAGGCCCTGAGATTGAGAGAGAGAATGAAGAAGGTTCAGGAAGAAGAAACCAAGGTTAGCTCGTCCGATTGTGGGGCCGATTTCCTTATATAAATAAAAATATTTAAATAATTTTACATTTTGGCTCCTAACTTTAGCACCGCCTTCACGTTGGCCCCAGAATTTTTGATAGACTTTCACTATGGCCCAGCTCCTATAAAACTCTTCAATTCAGTCTATATCGATTTTTCATTTAGTCTTTTTTAATTTTTAATTTTTTCTTTTTATTTTCATGAATTTTCTAGGTGTTACACCCATCAGGCAACTCAACAAGATCCTAGACTCCATTAGATGCCATAGAATTCATCTCATCCTTCATTGCATCCAACCATAAATCAAATTCTTTGCAATTCATAGCTAATGAAAATGTTATGGGATCATTCTCAGCTCCAATATCATTGTCCAATTCCTATAGATACACAATATAATCTTCCAAAATTGCTGATCTCCTTACTCTTATAAACCTTCTTAATGTTTGTTCAACATTTCCTTGTGGGTCATGTTATCCAACTGGTTGTTCAACCATTTCAGGCACTTCAGGAACTTGATCTACAAAATTATCAATAATGGGCTATAGATCTTCAGTGATTGATTGCATAACACTCATTTGATCTTGCGGAGTATCTCGAATAATAACCAATCTTTTTCTTGATGTGGAAGGTTAATCTCTTTCAGTAATTGTATCCTGAAATTGATTGCTCCCACTAATTAAGTCTTTCTAAAAAAATTTAACATTTCTTGATTCTACAAATCGTGTACTACATGATGAACAGTAGAATCTGTAACCCTTAGATTTTTTGGCATATCCAATGAAATACCTACTAATAGTCCTTCGGTCCAGTTTCTTTTTTTATGGATTATAAACTCTTACTTCAAACGGGCATCCTCAAATACGCATATGTCACAAACTAGGTTTCTAACCTTTAAACAATTCAAATGGTGTCTTTGGGACAACCTTTTTTGGGACCCTGTTCAATATATACACTGTCATTTTAAGAGCTTCATTCCACAAAGATTTAGGCAGCTTAGAGCTGCTTAACATACTTTGCACCATGTCTAATAATGTCTTGTTTCTTTTTTTCGTAACGCCATTTTAGTTTAGAGAACCAGGCATGGTATATTGGGCAACAAGCCCATGTTCTTGAAGAAACTTAACAAATGGGCCAGGTGCTTATCCATCTTCAGTGTATCTATCATAGTATTCAGCATCTCTATCTGTTCTAACGATCTTAATTTACTTACCATATTTTTTCTCCACTTCTACCTTAAAAGCCTTAAATGAATCTAAAGCTTCGTTCTTATTATGAAGTATGTAGAGATATATATATCGAGAACAGTTATCAATAAAGGTAATAAAATACTTTAGACCATAGGCATCTAAGTTAGGACAACATATATTTGAATGTATAATTTCTAATAACTCCTCTTGGCACCTTTCTTAAATTTATTAGTCTGCTTTCCCTTTATACAGTCTACACAAGTTTCAAAATTAGAAAAATCCAAAGTACCTAGTACTCCTTCATTTACTAATTTGTTAATCCTTTCAATAGAGATATATCTTAGTCTCCTATGCCATAGAATAAAGGGGTCTTCATTCATAATACATTGCTTATTATCAGTATGAGTATGCAAAATAGTATCACATTATAGATTGATAGAAAATAAACCATCAGACAATATATCATTTCCAATAAATTCATATTTATAAAATAAACTAAAGGATGTATCTAAAAACTTAAAGGAATATCCCAAAGGTACAAGTCTTGAAACTAAAATCAAGTTTCTTGAAAGACTTGGAACATAAAAGGTTTTTTCTAAAATCAAAATATAGTCACTATCTAGAACTAATCTGGATATTCTGATAGATTCCACATGTGAGCCGATCCTATTTTCTGATAAGATGCTTTGCTCATTTCTCACTGACTTTCTTAGGTTTTGCATACCCTGTAAGGTATTTGAAATGTGGATTGTAGACCCAGAATTAATGCATCATGTATTATGATTAACATCTGCCATATTAGATTCATAACAGACAAATAAGGTTAGATTACCTTTATCTTCAAGCCACTTTTTAAATTTGGCACATTCCTTCTTCATGTACCCCTTCTTTTTATAGAAAAAACACTTGAATTCTTTCTTTATGCCACCTTTAGAAGGTATTTTACCTTTCCCTTTCTTATTAGCTTGACTCTTATTCTGATTCTTTCCTTGGTTCTAATTTTTATCATGAGTAACCAGAAATGCACTCTCCCTTTACTCCATAATTAACTTGTTTTTCTCTTAAACACACATGGTCATGAGTTCATTAATTGACCATTCATCCTTATATGTATTGTAAGAGATCTTAAAAGGTCCATATTGCTGAGGTAGAGTGCTCAAAATATAGTGCTCCAGAAAATTCTCAGACATATCGACCTCGAGTGCCTTGAGTTGAGTAATAATGTCCCTTATCAACATGATGTGCTCATGCACACCCCTTATTATATTGAGCCTTAAGGATGTAAACTTCATAATAAGGGTACTAGCAAACGCTTTGTCTAAAGCAGCGAATTGCTTATCAATTGCATTTAATAGTTCCCTCACATTGTTATGCTGCTCAATAAAGCCCCAAATACCAGCAGAGATATTGATCTTTATGAATATGACATTAAGGCAACTGGATCGCTCTGACTATTCATAAAGTGTTTTATCAGCTTAAGTGCTGGTTGCAATAATTATGGGTTCCTCCTTCCTTATAGCATAATCAATGTCCATCCATCCTAAGTGAAGGAAAATTTGTTCTTTCCAAACTTTATAGTTGTCTCCATTTAGTTCAAGAATATCACATTTAATATCAGAGAAATTTGTAGTTTGCTTAGCTGCACAAAATAACATACATACTTATATGCTGAATTTTGAGACATAGAGAAATTAATCATGTTTTACCAATGTAAATCATGCATAAAATTAATATAAAAGAAAATCCTAATTGTCCATCTCATCACAAACCAATAACCTATACTTTCTGTCAAACACATAATCTACAATCAAGTATTCATAAACCCATAATAAGTAATAGATCACTTTAACAGAGGTTAACTCTAAAAAAATAAGTTTCTTAAATCATTATTCAACTAGTTTATCAAAACTGAAATACTTATGATTAATGGTAGTCTGAACAATTTTTTTTTAAGTACTTCCCCACTTAAGTAATATTAATTATAAAGATTTTATTTTAAAATATTTTATTTGAAAATGATTATCACTAAAAACAAAATTTACAACACATTATCATAATTTTGAAAACACATCATCCGAGAGATAACGTGTACTTGAAACTTGACTCAATCCAAATAAGTAAACAAAAATCAAATTATGGTAGTAATTACATTATTATCAACGTAAGATCTTCCGTATTTTCAAATTTCACCAACTACTCAAATATTAGTCATTAATGTGAAAGTGTAATAAGAAAAATAGTATCAAATGTGTGATATAACAAAACATGTTATTTTTCAAATTAGTCCTCGACAATTTCTTTATAACAAGTTCAATAATAAGATAGAGAAATCTTCTAATGACAACAAAATTAATCATCTCAAAATTTCAAAATAATTTCAATTAAAAGACAAATATCAAACTTAGGAGCTAGCAACCAACATTGAATCCTAGTTCTCAAAAATCTATTACCAAAACATCTTGAAGTTTCAAAATAATATCAAATAAGAGACAAATATATAACCTAGAAATTAATGATTCAAATCAAATCTTAGTCTTAATAAGGTATTATATAAAAACATATGTTATACCTGATATCGATCCTACAACAAGACAAGTCTCATTATCCCAAACCCAATCTTAGTCCTCATAAATACAACAAATAATTAGTACATTTCTCGATTTGAAGGTACATGTAGTGATAAAGAATTACAAATTGCATATTAAATGCACAAGAAATATATTAATATAATCAAAACAAATATGATAATTGTACACAAAATATAGATTAAAAACTCATGTTAAAATAAATAATATATATCCTTCGTGTATTAATAAACTTGCTATGATTATTAATTGAGATAAAAGGTTCATTCATTTACATAATAGAATTCCCACTAACCAAGTATATCATAGGAAAAGAGAATCGAATGCCCCATATTTTAACAAGCTTCAACAAAAAAAAATGTCACATAAATAAAAAAATACCTTGGTTTAGGAAAAGTCAATATTTGAATAAAATTATATGATTATCATGTCCCGAATTACATGTACACATCTTAGTAGTTTCAAATGATATGTCGAATTAAGATTTCTCAAATATCTAACTACATATATTAGTGTTAGGACAAATTTTCAAAAAATAAAAGAAATCAAAATTATTAACTTTAGGATGTTAGACTAGTAATTTTTGTAGATGACAAGCCAAAAAACTATGATCAATAGCATGTTATTTTAACAAGAGAGGTTTCTATAATAGACATTGGAAGTTATCACTTTAAGCTAAGAATGATAAAATCATAAAGATTTAACTTACAATACATTATAAAATTCTCTTAATAGTAACATACATTTCATATACACATTGAGAAAATAAAAGAAATTTCTACATCCACACTATGCAAATATAAAGAACTTTCATAATTCTTTTATATCATGTCCAAAGACAATTTGACATATATGTCAAATTTAATATTTGTTGGTAAAAAATATGCTTATTAAAATTATTTTAAAACTCAAATATTTTGTATAAAAAAAAAAGGCCTTAACAAATAAAAGAAGAAATATATTTTTCTCAAAACTCTATAAAATTAACAGTGCATAATTATGCATTGGTAGGATAGAACTTCTTCAACATCTACATTTTATAGCTTCCAATGAGAGAAGCCAATAATAATGATAAACTAGGAATGAAGAAGGAATCTAAGTGATATATATATATATATATATATATATATAAAAACAAAGAAAACCTAACTGACTCTTCCATTGTAACCTTAAAAATCATATTTTTATAAATATTAAAATTCTTAAAAACGTGTAATTCCAATACATCAAATGTTACCAATGTATTGTATGATTTGACAAGGAAGAGGTAGATAGGAAGACTTTATCGTGGACTTTGATGGCGAGGATGAGATGTGTAGACCTCCAATTAAAAGCCGGTGTCATCCACTCGGTTTGACAAGTTATTGAAATGATAAAGAAAGCATGGTGGAAATTTAATTAAAATTATCTAGATGGTGATGCTTTAATACGTGAATGTACAAAGATTATGTAAAATTGAAATATACTCATCAATATAAATATAAATTAAATTGAGGACTCATAAGTAATTTTATTGTTTTAAGGTGGTTTACAATCTAGTAGTGTATAATGGATATGTTGAACAAGTATAATTGCATAAGAATTTAGAAACTAGTTTTAATAAACTATTAAAATGTTTTATATATGATTGGGATGAATTCACAGCTTCAAATCCAAATAAGATTTGCATTCTTGCAGCAATGCAAAGCCGTTTATTTTCTTTATATCTAATTGTAAATAAATTAATTTGTACGGAATTTGGAAGATGAGAAAAAAATAGAAGCATGAAACTTCATAAAATTAATAGGGTACAAATGTGCATTGGTTGCACAGGGCTTGTTCAACATCTCCTTCGTTGTACAACTTTCAATGGAGTATGCCACTTACAACAATAGACTAGGAATAAACAAGAGATCTAACTAATATATATACATATATATATATATATATCCTAACTGATATAAATGATTGAATCTTTCTATCTCAATTAATAATCATAACAAGTTTGTTAATACACGATAAATATGCATTATTTATTTTAACATGAGTTTTAAATTTATATTTTGTATATTATTATCATATCTATTTTGATCATATTGATACATCTAGTATGCATTTAATATGCAGTTTAAAATTCTTTATCACTACATATATCTTCAAATTGAGAAATGTACCAATTATTTGTTGTATTTATGAGGACTAAGATTATGTATCAATCATTAGCTTCTAAGCTTGTGTATACATGCTCTTATGGGTACTGTATCGAGATAATAAGACTTGTCTTGTTGTAGGATAGATATCCGGTTTAATATATTTTTCTATATGATATCTTATGAGGACTAAGATTTGGTTTAAATAATTAGCTTCTAGGTTATATATTTATCTCTTCTTTGATATCATTTTGAAATTTTAAGATGTTTTGGTAATAGATTTTTGAGAACTAGGACTCAATGTTAGTTGCTTGCTCTTGGGTTTTATATTTGTCTTTTAATTGATATTATTTTAGAATTTTAAGATAATTAACTTTGCTGTTATCAAAAGATTTCTCAGTCTTATTGAACTTGTTATAGAAAAATTATTGAGGGCTAACTTGAAAAATAAAACATTTTGTTAAGGTCACACTTTTAAATGTTATTTTTCTTACTACACTTTCACATTAATAACTAATGTTTGCGTAGTTGATCATATTTGTAAATATGGAAGATCTTATGTTGGTAATAATGTGATTACTGTCATAATTTGATATTTGTTTACTTATTCGAACTGTGTCATGTTTCATGTACATGTCATCTCTTTGATGATGTATTTTTAAAATTGTGATTATGTGTTTTAAATTTTGTTTTTAATGTGTAGTCATTTTCAAATAAAATATTTTAAAATGAAATTTTTATAATTAATATTATTTAAATGAAAGAGTATTAAAAAATATTTTGTGTAGACTATCATTAATTATAAGTATTTTGGTTTATAAGTATTTCGGAGGATTTGATAAAACTAATTGAATAATGATTTATGAAGCTTATTTTCTAGAATTTAGCTTTAATAAAATGATATATTAGTTATTATGGGTTAGATCTTTCTTCATTCCTAATCTATTATTGTTGTTACCGATATAGTATTTATTTTTTAAACTAATAACAGCAATAACATATATTAATAAAGTGATCTACTAATTATTTGTCAATAAAAAATATACTTATTAAAATTATTTTAAAATTCAAATATTTTGTATATAAAAAATACCGTAACAAATAAAAGTAGGATTATACTTTTCTCGAAACTTCATAAAATTAATAGTGAATAAATGTGCATTGATTGCATAGGACTTCTTCAACATCTCTTACGTTTTATCACTTTCAATGAAAGAAGTCAATCATAATAATAGAATGTAAATAATATATATATATATATATATATATCCAACTCACCCTCATATGTATTCTTCAAAATCATATTTTTGTAAATATTAAAACTCTTACACCCCGATTGCTGATTGGTAGTAGGAGAAATGAATGGAAAACGACTTTTCACAAAAAATAAAGACGGAAAATAGTAAAATTTGTGGATTTGTTGAGCGTGAAAAATAATTTTTAAAAAAATAGGTGGAAAATAGTATCGTGGGGCCCCGCAATTTTTTTTTCACCCAACTGCATGAAAAATGCATAGAAAATAGTGCGGTGGGACCTGTCGGTGTTGTTTTCCTCATGTTTCCGACTTTCCTCATTCTTCTTCTCATTTCATTATCTCCTAGGTTGTCTTTATACTTTTTTTTTTTTTGTGAGATTTGTGGTTTTGAGTAATCTGAATATGCTTCTTTTTTTATGGAAAATTGGTAATTGATTGAAAATTGACCTTTTTTTTTTATGTATTTAATCATTATTTTTTAAAAATTTTAAAAACTTTAAAAATTTGAATATATTTAATAATTTTTTTTAAGATTCTATAAAAATTATGAATTATTCAATATTAATTTTTAATAATTTTAAAAAGTTTATAAAAATTTTAAGATA
>JANHAO010023009.1:0-12016 GCA_026873985.1 Saraca asoca
TCAAATATTATTACGTTTAATATTAAAGCAATTCATTCTTGAATAAAGTTTCAAGCAAAACAATTATTGAGATATTGATTATTCTGTCTGAAAATAAATTATTAAAAAGAATTGCTCTTAATTAAAATAATTGAGAAATAAAATAATAAGCTTACTAAATTTTTATATATACTGTTATCAGTAGAAACTGGTACTGCCTAGTGGGTTGACAAAAGCCTATGAAAAGCTGAATCTGACTAAGCAACAAATTCGCTAGATCACTATATAGAAGCCTTCAACTCGTGAAAGACCTGAGTTTACTAGCCAAATGAGTTCGAAGTTGGGAACCAGTGATAGCCTTCAACAAACAAGGTCAAGCTCGCTAGGGCGCAGCTTTATTCAGCTAGAAGCTCGCTAAAGTCAAGCATATAGCCAATAAACAACTTACACCGCCATTCTGCAAATACGGCCATTAGGTCCCACTTGCAGAAAGCAGTCTGCAGAAGCCAGTCTCTAGTACCCTAAGCAGTCTTGTAACATTTAATATCTGACATAACAGATACATAGTTAATTTAGTTCCATTTATACCCCTCCATACTTCTATAAATGGAGAGCTAGAGTCATTGCAAAAAAAAAAAAGAGAGAACACTAGCAGAAACTTTGCTGGAAGCCACACCAAAGCTTTGTAAACTTTCCTTCATACTAATAAAATACCTCCACAGACGTAGGGTTTGGTACTGCCCAGATTTATCCAAATCATGTTAAATCTCTATGACTCCTTCCTTCTCCTTGTCCTCCTGCCATTCAACACCCTTTCGTTGCCTTAACGACTAGAGAACGGCTTGGGTCCCTAAAGAACCCCCTCCATTGGCCGAATTTGAATTGAACCAAAATCCACCGTTAACATTTTGGCATGCCCGATAGGACCCTTCTGTTCTCTGGTCATCTCTCTGGTTGATTCCGTTCAGATTGAAATGGCGAAAAGAAAGGTCACCATGAAGTCGAATGTTGTCATCAACTGATTAGAAGGTTATACTACAAGCCCCTCTACCACCGGAACCCCCAACGGTCTAGCCTCCCCGGTTCGCTGTCAACCTGACATCACTGTCAACAGGACCGATGAAGCCTAGGCATGGTGCCAGTGCTAGGAAGCATTTGAAGGCTCAATAAAGAGGATAGCTGAAGCATTTCAAATGCTAGCTCAGGCATAGGCACAAAGTGTGCAAAGATAAATCGAAGTCATCACACCCAAAATTATTTCCTAGTAGCAACGAGCTAGAACTTCAAACAAAGCTAGTCACGAGCACATCTCAGACCGCTCCCCCCATGATGAGGAGGATACGAAAAGCCACCAAGATTCTAGTCAAAAGTTTGAAGGATTGCCATAGATGGTTGAAGAATTATTCCAAAGGGTAAAATAACTAGAGGCATACCCCCAAGCTCGAGGTGATCAGGGACATGCCAAGGAATGAACTCCCTTCTCTAGAAAGATAGAAATGGACCCTCTCCCCTAGAAGCTCAAAATTCTCACCTTCCCACTTTATAATGGAAATGGTGATCCATATAATCACTTGGACATTTTCAATGATCAGATGGATCTCCAGACAGGTAATCCCCTGATCAAGTGTCGTGTCTTTCCCATCACCTTGGGAGATGCCCCCCAAGCCTGGTTCAGGAACCTCCTGGCTCGTAATATCAACAATTGGGAAGAATGTCAGCAAAAATTTCTTGACCACTATAAGGTACTGAAGGGGTAGCTCGCCCCCTTTGCCACTTTACCATGATCTTCCAGCATAAACACAAGCCTTTGAAAGACTACATTGCTCAGTTCAGGTGCGAGATTAACAATGTGGAAAGCCTGTCCGATGAGAGCATTTTGACGATGACATATGCTAGACTTTGCAAAGATCGCAAGCTATATAGAAGTATATACAAATCCCAGTAACGGACCTAGGAGATAATCAAGCTGCCAAGCAAATCAGGTGGGAGGAGATATTTGGTGCGAAGAAGCCTGAACTAGACAACCTCAATCAAAATACAAGGAAGAGTAGTCATAAGGACGTAAAAAGTGGCTCCAACTCCCGGCTCACAAAGAAGGCCACGACCGAGTGACCTCAGCAATCGACTCTTCATGAGCACTATAATATCTTATTAGACACTCCTAACCAGATTTATGTAGTAGAAAGGAATAAAGAAGACTTCGGGACTCCCACTCCCTTGCGAGAACCTTGTGCAAGTAGGAATATGAACAAATTCTATGCATATCACAACGAGGTGGGACACTACACTTTAGATTGCTGAGCTCTCAAAGAAGCCATTGAGGACCTGATTAGAAGAGGACGTTTAAGAGAATATGTGTTGTGACCTATGGCACAATAGTTTCCTTGACCTCAGCAGGACCCCGAACAAGAGCAACCAATTATAGTAAGAATCATATACTGAGCTTGTAATCCAATAGGCAGAAGTGTCCCAAACTTTGTGTAGGTTAGTTCATGTAGATTCTTTTGAACACTCTGGAAAATGTTTAGCTTGATCTTGAGATTCTGAGAAATGCATACTTTACAAACTGAGCCTTAGATTACAACTGAGCTTCACAATTAGTGATTGAACTTCGTAGCTTTCATGTGATTAAACTTCGCAGCTCTCATGCGATCTAAAAGCCCGTATGTGCAAGCAACTTTCTTATCCACCGCATGCACGTAGCGATCTTATCATACATACGAGTAACTTTTTTAGCCATCGTATGTGTGCAATTAAAAGCTCACGTGCACAAGCAACTTTCTTAGCCACCGTGCGCATGCAGTGACCTTACTGCACATACGAGTAACTTTCTTAGCCACCATGCATTGCAACCTTATCATACATGTGAGCAACTTTCCTACCCATCGCATGTTTGCAATTAAAAGCTTGCACATACGAGCAACTTTCTTAGCCATCATGTGTTGCGATCTTATCATACATGTGAGCAACTTTCTTAGCCACCGCATGTGTGTGATTAAAAGCTCTCACGTAAGAGCAACTTTCTTAGCCACTGTGCACATGCAGTGACCTTACTGCACGTACGAGTAACTTTCTTAACCACTGTGCATTGCAACCTTATTATACATGTGAGAAACTTTATTAACCAGCGCATGTGTGTAATTAAAAGCTCATGCATATAAGCAACTTTCTTAGTCATCGTGCACGCATAGCGACCTTACTACACGTATGAGTAACTTTCTTAGCCACTAAGCGTTGCAACCTTATCATAAATATAAGCAACTTTCTTAGCCACTACATGTGTGCAATTAAAAGCTCGCACGTACAAGCAACTTTCTTAGCCACCATGCGTGCACAGTGACCTTATTGTGCATATGAGCAACTTTCTTAGTCACCATATGCATACGACCTAAATTTCACGGCTATCAAGCAACCTAAATTTCGCAACTATCATGCGACCTAAATTTTACAGCTATTATGCTAACTAAATTTTGCAGCTCTCATACGACTACGTACTTTAGTGTCATTCGACCTATTCACATATTACTTACTTACATTCAAATAAAATTTATCAGTTAAACAAAAGCATTGTGAACTGGCTATTTGATTATTTTATGCAACATTAATATTTGTTGTCTAAGAATTGTAGGATAAAACAGCTAAACATTAAAGGGAAAAAGGAGATTTTATTCATCAAAAAGCCTCAACGAGGTACATATACATCACAGAGTCAAAATACAAGTCAAGAAAAGCTACTCAAGAAAAGCTATAGCTAATTCTTCTAGAAAAAGGATTGGCGCGCAAAAGGAAAGCTCCTAATTAGAAGGCAAGCCACCGAAGGATAAACCTCTGTTGATTGGAAACTTGCTGACCCACCTAAGCCCTCAGTTTTCTTCCTCTAGCCTTGATTCCCAGAGGTCGAAAAATTGAGAAAGCCCACCAAAGCGGCAGAAAAAGAGAAACCTCATAACTGTGAAGACATAATCTAAGATCCATATAAGATCCTTCCAAATTACATGAAAAGTGTGGACTCCAAAACTCCTTATGCAGCAAACTATACATGCCTCACTCAAAAAGGTGAATATAAGGATATTAAGAGGTTTATCTGGAATCTCCATTTGGACACTCTCTGAAGAAAAGAAAAGGTTTCCCAGTGCTTTAAATAAGCTTAGCCTGAAGGAGCAGAAGGATCTAGAAATAAACCCCTAACCACTCTCATTTAATGGCGTGGAAGAAAACAAGGCCAACACACTAATAGCCATAAGATGTATTTGGCCTAGAGAAATGAAACGGCAAGATGATTTGAAAGGCTCTAACTGCACAATTGCCTATAACCGACATTAAAGGCATCTATCGAACTTGGAACTAGAATGGGCCGAATAAGGTCCTAGCCACAGAAGCTTATCCATACGGTCCTCTAAAGTCTCAAAAAACTAGTTCACTAGAAATGCACCTCACAAAGGGGAACAAGTGTGCAAGGTGAGGGCTAAATCTACAATATGTCGTTGCTGCACACGCCTTTGCTAACAGCAGACTAACTCCCAGTTTGAAAAGTGAACTAAGAGTTAGGGGGCTAAAGTTATCAATAGAAATTGGTACTGCCCAATGGGCTGGCAAAAGCTCAGGAAAAGCTGAATTTGACGAAGCAATGAGTTCGCCAGATCACTGTGCAGAAGCCTTTAGCTCGCAAAAAACCTGAGTTCACTAGCCAAACGAGCTCGAAGTCAGGAACTAGCGACAGCCCTCAGCAAACAAGGTCAAGCTCACTAGGGTGTGGCTTCATTTAGCCAGAAGCCTACTGAAGTTAAGCATATAGCCAACAAATAACTTGCACCGCCATTCTACAAATACAGCCATCAGGTCCCACTTGCAGAAAGTAGTTTACAGAAGCCAGTCTCTAGTACCCTAGGCAGTCTTGTAACATTTAATATTTGATATAACAAATGCACAGTTAATTTAGTTCCATTTGTACCCCTCCATGCTTCTATAAATAGGAGGCTAGAGTTATCGTAAAAAAAAAAAAAAGAGAGGAGACTAGCAGAAACCCTGTCGAAAGCCATACCAAAGCTTTGTAAACTTTCCTTCATACTAATAAAATACCTCCGTGGATGTAGAGTCTGGTGCTACCTGGATTTAGCTGAATTATGTTAAATCTCTGTAACTCATTCCTTCTCCTTGTCCTCTTGCCATTTAACACCCTTTCGTCACCTCGACAATTGGAGAATGACTTGGGTTCCTAAAGAAGCCCCTCCGTTAATCAGATTCGGATCGAACCAAAATCCACCGTCAATATATACCAATTAAAGCAAGTTATGTCACAATATTATACATATTTAAAATATGTATAATTTCTCTTTTTTTCTCATATGAATATATTATACAACATGTGTTTGATCATTTGTTTTGCATATTATAATCATACATCAATATCTAACTATTACACCAATGTTTTGCATCCTTCCCACCGTCAGCCTCTCAACCCCCAGTTTCCTGCCCGTTTTCTTCTTTTCTTTCTTTCACTTTTGCCCTCTACCTACAGCCAATTGAAAGTGTTGTTGAAGGTGTGTTTTGATGGTGGCATTTTATGTAATTCACTTTTGTTTGATTCCTCTGTTTGTGTGTGGCAATGTGTCAACTTGCCTAATTTTTTTCCCTTTTTTGACCCTATGCTTTGAGATCTGATCGTGTTCATCAAAAGTGGCATCTAGTGTAATTTATATAGGATTTTTCGTCATTTATATTTGTGGCTGTCCCAAAATTTTCTCTATGTCTGAAATGTCTTTTATATATTTTCTTTGTAGTTATTTGTGTAAGGGTGTTGCGGTAAATGGACTTTTGCTTTCCCAGGGTGTCTGAAGTGCTAATTTCATCATAGGATAATAAGGTTATTATGACACAATCGATTATTTCACTCTTTCCTTTTTATTGTTTCATCTGAAACATTAATATTTTTTTTCTTTAACTCATATTTTTGTCTGAAAATGAACGCCAACAAAAGATGTGTCTGCCTTCTTCTCTTTCAATCTGGCTTTCTTTGGGGTTTGATTTTTGTCTATCCATGGAGGATTTGCATCTTCCTTCTTCTCTATGGACAAAGCCATGTTTGCTCTTTGATTTGTTCCTTCTTTTGTGTCATAAGCTGACCTTATAAATCAATTCAGTAAACAAGTATATCTAGTTTTGGACAAAATTTGACGAGATAATCAAATATAAAGAAGAGACTGTGTGATTTGAATTTAGAAGTAAACATATTTATGGATTATTTTTCTTAATTTTTCCCAGTTTAGGGACATTTGTGTCAGTTTAACATAGGCCATTTGTCAGATGTGAGTAGAAAAATACATGGTTATAATATTTGCATTTTTATCTTTGTATCTATATGAGATACTGCATTAAAATCCTTCCAAGTTAGGAGAAAAACCCTCATGTCAACTTAAAAAAAATATGTTTATTTGTGCCATTAGGGCCTTTGCTTAGAATGCTCTTTAAGGAGTGGCGTCCGGTGACTCGAATGGGCACTATGGCACAGACTAATAATCAAAGTATAAAGCTCAAAAACTCCTCCTACACACTCAAAATTATGTAATAATACATATATATTAATAAAATAAAGTTATCTCTCTCTCCTTATCTTAAAATGTTCTTTCTTGATGTACACTAGATACTTCTTGTGTGGCACATTCTTTGTGACTCGGTATGTGCTAATGCTTTGATTCACGCTCATGTTTGCTTACCAAACATGTTGTACATAAGATTTTGGTTGAATAGGCCACAAGATCCTTAATGCCCTATTTATCTATCCAAGTGTGGCTCAAGTTTATTAGAAGGTTGGCATGTTGGCCAAGAGATGGCGACATGTGCCACATAATTTTGACTAGAGAGCTACCAACCCTAACAATTGGTATCAAAGCTCGGTTGTGCTAGAGAGAGTAAATTGGGTAGGCTATGATTGGGGTAGATTTGACTTGTCAAAAGCATATAAGGATTGTGAGTAAAGAAGACACTCATCGAAATAGCATAGAGATACTACTAAGGACTTAAGAGAGAGCGTAGCAAATGGTTGGAGCAACCAAGGGCTAGTATGCGAGATAATGCATTCGAGAGAACGTTAACATTGCATCAAGTGTAAGGGAGTGCAGAAGTTGGTGCACTTCCTATATAGTATAGGACATTAATTATGCATTCATTCATAGATACATTCAAAGGAACGCAAAACCATTCAAGAAAGTGAGTAAATTGACAACTTATTTAGCATAAAGAAGCCCCAAAAGAAGCCTTAGTCTTGTGGAGAATGCTTGGCCACATCCATGAGAGACATATTAGCTGTCAATAAAGCCTAAAGGGCAAAGCTATAGTCGTGCTAAAAAGCATGGCCATAACAGACTGTTGACACATCCTGCAGGATGACACATCTCTTCTGATGTATTGAGCAAACAAATATTATTCGAAAAGTCCAAAATTGTGTCAGAGGGCATGAATTTTACTCAGAGTAGTAAACCTGGAAAGGAAAAAGATGATCTAGAAGGGATCAATTGTGCATCACTGTGTAGATGTAAGGAGTGAGCTACAGTGCTCATCCACAAGATTTGTGACAAGATGCTAGAGAGCTAGCACATCATAGTCACATGACAAGTGGCAATGATACCCGACTTAGTAAGCAGGAGTTGCATAGTCACATAGTAGAGTAACAACAATGACCATGAGGTGTAGTGGATTAGCATTACATAGTCGCAAGATAAACTTTGCAACCATGACTATAAGATTCAAAATTACTCATGCATAAGCAAAGTAAAACTTAAGCTAAAGTAGAGGATGCTTGATGCTCAACCCCTATTAGAATTGTTGATGTAGTGGAGTCATCATAAGGATGTGTGCAAAAAGGGAGCCATCAAAAGGATGCACTTAAAGAAAGAGTCACCAATATATGCTTGAACTAGGCTATAAGGGCCTAGACATTGAAGGGTGTCACTAAAAGTGTGCTAGGAAAGAAGGCACTGATCATTGAAGAAGTTGCTATGAAGGCCAAAATACTAGCAAATGACTATCAGGGTTCACGAGAAACAAGCCAGTATCAACTTCAAAGAGATAGCATTTGAGCATGCAAACCTAGGAAAGGTCATAAAGGCCAAGATGCTAGATAGTATCAACTCTAAAAAGATTGTGATGGTCGAGATACCATAAAGATATCAATTCAAAAAGGATTAAGAGGATCCGAACAAGTGTGACAGTGACAGAGTGAAGTATAGTGGATTGATTGAACCCAACATAAGCATACTTATAAGCAAAGAATGGGACTTGTATCAAGCTATGTTTTGTCAAGCAAGAATGGACTTATGCATGAACAAGATATGAGACTTGCGCCTCTCACATTGATGGAATGAGGCATTGGATGTAGGGCTATTTGTCAATAAATGTCCAAAATACCAAGCAAGCACCTGAGCTGTAGAGGTAGCATACACTTAAACTACAAAGGTAGCAAGTCAAATCGAGAGCTATGTAGGGATAGTGTGCAAACAAGCTACAAGGGAAATGAGGTAAACACAAGTTACAGAGGCAGTGAGACAGGTGAAGTTGCAGAGGCAATAGAAATTGGAGAGCTATGAGGATAGTGGCACGTGAGTTTGTATTAGGACAATGAAGTAGAGTCTAGGAGGTAGGTCACAAAGTTTGCAGAGGCAATAAAGCCTAAGATATCAAAGTTGTAGAGGCAACTACCCAAAGGTTATAGGGGAAGCAAATGTTCAATGGTGCTAGTTTAAGGAGACAAAGCCAAATAGAAGTTAAGGGAGGAGCTGAGGAGTAGCAAACTAACAATTACCCTAAAAGCTATGTTAGGTTGAGGGTATCATTCATCAAATCCTCTCAAATGATGTTAGCTCAAAAAGACAAGCATGGTGCGATTGAAGGAAAAGCTCAAGTGGAGCAGGCTAAAAACCCATATGAAGATTCGAAAAGCTAGTTCTTAAAAGGAGAAACCTTCATGGAAGCTGTGTCAAATTGAAATGTCAATAAGGGCATTGACATCTAAAGTAGGGGAGAATATCACAAACTGGCCTTGCAAACTAATTTGGTAGGAAAATAATCTTAATTTTGGACAAAACTTGATGAGAAAATTAAGCATGGAGAAGAGGCCTTATGGTCTAAATTTGGGAGCAAATGCACTTGTGAATTATTTTTCCCATTTTGGGGGCATTTGTGTGATTTTAACATAGGTTGATTGTCCAATGTGAGTAGAAAAATATATAGTTGTGATCCTTACATTTTTATCTTTGCATCCATATGAGATGGTGCATTAGAACCCTTCTGAGCTAGGAGAAAAGCTCTCATGTCAACTCAAAAAAAAAGTATATTTACTTATCCCATTAAGGCTCGAGTTTATAATGCTTTTTAGGGGGCATGTTTGGTAACCCAGGTGGGCACTATGACGTAGGCTAGGGATCAAAGTGAGAATCTTAAAGACTCTCCTTATACACTCAAAACTATGTAATGATGCATATATTAATAAAATGGAGTTGTTTCTTTCCTTATTTTAAAAGGTCCCTTCTCAATGTACATCAAAGACTTCTTATGTGGCACATTCTTTATGACTCAGTATATGCTAATGCTTTGACTACATGTTTAGGTTTACTTACAAGACATGTCACACATAGGATTTTCATTGTATAGGCAACAAAATCCTTAATGTCCTATTTATCTATCCAGGTGTGGCTCAAATTTATTAAAAGCATAGCAAGTTAGTGACATGTGCCATATGGTTTCAACTAGAAAGCTATTGACTCGTGACACTCTGGCTCTAAGAAGTTCATTTAAGGGCAATATTTTCGATGGTTTTGAAATTTGAAGCTTAATTTTATGTTGAAAGTTCAAAATTTTCCCTCTCATCTAATGTCTACATTTTAATGGCAGGAGCTACAAGGATGGAGTTCTGCCATTTTATGTTGATTATTTGGACTTTGATTATGGTTGATTTAGTTGATTTGCAATGTGGAAGATCAATAAGAAAAATTTACTTCATTCTTTTGTTGTTTTCTAAATAAATTTTCTTGTTGCATTGATGCTAGAATCCAATTATACATGCTAGATTTTTGGTGTGTTTTTTTCTTTTATTTGAATAAATAATGGCATAATTTTTTAATCCTTTAATGTCACACTATAGATTATTTTAGAAATATATGTAGAGGTGGGAATGTTAATATTGACTAATTAAATGAATTTTGAATTTGCCTCCTTATATTTGAGCTTGGGAATTATAGTTGATTAAAAATGGTCAAAGGCACTATTTAGGCAATAGGCAAATGGATGTAATTTGATGCGTTGACAAAAAAAATAGAGTTGTTGTAGCCGATTTCCCATCAACTTGTTTTGAGGAACAATTTGGGGGGGGGGGGGGTTAAAGTACTAATAATGGTTTATGAGGCAAGGTTTGTCTTTGATGGCTGAAGGACATTTTGAAATGATAGAGGTATTTAGGCTTCTCAGCTTCAAAGGAAATAAACCTATAACACTCTAAAATGAGAACTCAATATATGCTCTTTCTTATTTCTTATACCACCTTTCTGCTTTATGCTCTGAAACTAAAGTGTGGTTGCATTTTGTGCTATTTCCTATAAGGAGCTTTGAAGAATTGAGGTAAGGCCATGTATAGGATATGGAAACATTTCTATTCTTGTTGAGATAATGCTAGTTTATGTTGGAATGTCTTTGTTCTATTTTTTGGTTGTCAACATTTTCTCATAGTTGACGCGGGTTATGTAACCAAGTTGTTTAGTACCCTAATACTTTCCTTTTACATTCAAGGTAGTGGCTTTGCAATCATATGTTACTATATATGCTTTTTCTTATACCACTTTTCTACTTGATGGTCTTATATTGAATTGGAGTTACACACTATTATATGCTCAGACCTCCTATCAAGAAATTAGGTAAAATGACCTTTTGAAATATAGAAATATTTATGTGATTATTGTGATGCTGATGGTTTGTGATAGAATGCCTTCTTTCTATTTTTTGGTTGTGATGTACGGTTGAAGTGGGTTGCATAATCAAGTTATTTTAGTGCTCCAACACTTTCCACTTGCTTTTAAGTTAAAGGCTTTGTAGTGAGATGTCACTATATATGTTTTTTCTTACTCTACTTTATCATCTTAAAACATTTTGGACTTGCATATTGTGTTAGGGTTTTAATAACTCTTTGCTCACTATTTGTTACATTATTATAAGACTTTGTTTTTAGTTCCAAGTTCATTTTTTAATTTATTTTCTACTATAGCAACTTCTTTTTTTTATATATATAATGCTCAAATACTAAGACTTAGATGTGATTAAGAAAGATTTTTTACTATTCATGTCTTTTGATATGTCAAACGTGTCTCAGGAATAACATAAATGGTTCTTAATTAAATATTTATGCTATGAGTCATGTTTTTGAGTGACACAAAAGAAGGTTATTTTCTCTATTTCCTAATGATCTTTCATGTTGCTTATATGTATATTTGGTTCGAATATTTAGATGTCATAATGTTCAAAGCTACTAAAACTTGAATGTGATTAAGAAACATTTTTTATTTTTTATTTCATTTGATATGTGCAAGGTCTTTTACCAGTAACATACATGGTTTATAGTAATATACAATGAGTTCAGACCTATCAGCCTCACTAATGTTGCTTATAAAGTTATATCCTAAATGCTGGTTAATAGAATGCAACCTCTTATGGATTTTTTTATCACTCCTTCCCAGAGGAAGAGCTATTAGAGCCAACATAGTTATTGCAGCTCAGATTCTGAATTACATCAAGAAAGCTAAAGGTGGTAAGGATAGATAGACCTTCCTGAAATTAGATCTTCACAAAGCTTATGATAGATTGTCCTAGTCTTTTTTCAAGGCAATTCTCAACTCATGGGTTTCCCTCCCCATTGGCGGCAAATGCTTAATCTGTGTTTTAGTACTGTGACTTACAAGGTGTTATTAAATGGTGCTCCTACCTCTGTTGTAATTCCTTCATGTGGTATAAGTCAGGGAGACCCTTTTCCCTACCTCTTCCTTCTTTGTAGCAATAT
>JANHAO010023010.1:0-12018 GCA_026873985.1 Saraca asoca
CTTGGCTTTGGCACGAGTTAGAGGTCCATCCAAAGTGGTCTTTTTGTCTTGTGTTGGGTTTGGGCTTGCTAATTTTACATCAACTCTCGTGCCAGATCAAGGCAGAGCCCCTTCCCTGTAAATTCAAGATCCCAAACATCCCCCTCTACAATGGGGATAGTGATCCTTACAGCTACTTGGACACCTTTAACATCTGGATGGACCTACAAACTTTCAATCCGTTAATAAAATGCCAAGTCTTCCCTGCCACACTCGAAGAAGTACCACGGATGTGGTTTAGAAGCCTTCCAGCTCGTAGCATAAGGAGCTGGGAGGAATACCAAATGAAGTTTCTCAATCAATACAGAGCACTGAAGAGACAACTCGGCCCCTCGTGCCACTTGGCTATGGTCTTTCAATGAAAAGATGAATCGCTCAAGGATTACACTGCCAAGTTCTGATAAGAAGTCAGTAATGTGGACAATTCATCTGATGAGAGTATCCTTACAGTGATTTTAGCGGGACTCCAAAAGGATAAAAAATTATACGAGGACATATATAAGTCCTCTATCAAGAGCTTGGGAGAATTTTACGAGCGAGCCGCCAAGGAGATCTGATGGGAGGAAACCTTCGGCATGAAGAAGTTGAACAAGAAAGAAAAAACTAGTACCTCCAACCGAGGTAGGAAAAGGAATGGAGGTGGAAGCAGCAAGGACAGCCAAAAGGGGAGTTCTGAAGGCCAGAACATAATGAAGGCCTAAAGTGAACAATTTCAGTATCAGTGTCACTATCATACCTACACTGTCATGTTGGATGCGCTAGACAGGATCTATGCAACAGAGAAAGATAATGAAGACTTTAGCTAGCCTAGGCCAATGAAGACCACTATTGAGAAGAGGAACCACAATAAGTATTGTGCCTATCACAACAAGATTGAGCACAACATATCAGATTGCTAGGTGTTGAAAGATGCCATCGAAGACCTCATTAAAAGAGGCTTCCTGAGAGACTACGTGGTAAGACCCCAGGGGCAGTGACCCCTGCATCCCCAGCAACCTATGCCGCAACATCATCAAACTCCTAAGCACGGGAAAGCGTCATCTACGAGGATAATCTTTACCATACACGGTGGACCTCAAATCAATCACATGATCGTTATGTGCGAGTGGCAGGTCGTGTCCTTCTAACAAGTCATGTGGAGCATGAAAGGCTTGCCAAGAAGGCCAGGATATCTTCTGATAGTATTTGCTTCATGGAAGAGGACGTACAAGGGGTCCATTACCCCCATAACAACGCGATAATCACTCAAAAGAAGATCGATAATGCCAAAGTAAGAATGATCATGGTGGATAGTAGGATTTCCATGAATGTAATGTACAAAGGGTGCTTCAACTAGATGGGCGTGAACGAGAATCAGCTAGACCCACACCTGAGCCCTTCTACAGCTTCACTGGAGATGGAATACTCCCAGTAGGACTAATTAAGCTCCTACTAACTCTGGGAGATCGTGACAGGCAAGCGACCATCATGGTAGACTTTCTCATTAGAGACTATTCCTCAGCTTATAATATGGTATTGGGATGTCCTGCCATAAATGATTTTGACATGGTGACGTTAACTCAGATGTTAACCATCAAGTTCCCTACCCCGAGCAGAATTGGGTGCATACGTGGAGAGCAACAAGTAGCCTGATGCTACTATGAGAAGGTAGTCAAACTCGGGGTCCAAGGGAAGAAAGTAAATATTATGTCCAGGGGAGAACCCCGAGCGACGAGCGAGAAAGGGGTCAGTTACGACCTCGACCCTCAAGAGGTGGATGCTAAACGAGCCACCAGACCAGTTGAGGAACTAGAGGATGTGCTAGAGTGAGTGAAGTAGATAAGCAGAGATGCCTCAAGCTAGGAAAGTGCCTACCACCTGATGTGAAAGCACAACTAACGGGTTTTCTCAGAGCAAACGTGGATGTTTTTTCCTAGAACCACGAAGATATGGAGGGTATCAATCTGAGCGTAGTGTCGCACAAACTAAACATCAACCCCCAGGCCAAACTAGTTTCGATGACCGTCGAACGTTACACAGTGCTTAAGGAAGAGGTGGACAAGCTTCTAGCGAACAATTTCATTCGAGAAGAACGATACCCCACTTGGGTGGCTAATCCTATACTCGTTAAGAAGAAGAATAGGAGGTGGAGAAAGTGCATCAATTTCACTGATCTCAACAAAGCATGCCCTAAAGACAGCTTCCCTTTACCGAGGATAGATCAGCTAGTGGATGCGACTGTAGGACATGAACTGCTTAGCTTCATGGATGCCTACTCAGGGTATAACCAAATCCCAATGGTCGCATAGGATGAAGAACATACCTTGTTCATCACTAATCGCGGGTTGTACTATTATAAAGTGATGCCCTTCGGACTTAAAAACGTGGGGGAAACCTACTAGTGGTTCGTGAACATGATGTTCCGAGAATAGATTGGCAAGACTATGGAGGTATATATAGACGACATGCTAGTGAAATCCAAACAACTCGTTAATCATGTTCGTGACCTTGACGAGATGTTCCAAACCTTGAAAAGGTATCAGATGAAGCTGAACCGGCACAAATGTGCGTTCTGAGTAGCCTCAGGCAAATTCCTCAGGTTTATCATCAATAACAGAAGGATCGAAGTGAACCCAAAGAAAATTAAGGCACTGCTCGACATATGTTCTCCCACAGGACCAAAAGATATCTAAAGCCTAAATGGTCAGATCACTACACTAAGCAGATTCATCTCTAAGGCAACGGACAAGTATGGTCCCTTCTTCGACGTCTTCAAAGGGGCAAGGAGGTTTGAATGGATGCCCGATATGAGGTCGCATTTCAGGAACTTAAGATATATCTCTTACAAGCACCTCTCCTTTCTAAGCTAAAAGAGGGTGAAAGATTGACTATATACTTAGGTGTATCCCAGCATGCCTTAAGCACGGCGCTAACACGAGTAGAGGGAGGGATTCAACTCCCCATCTACTATGTGAGCAAGAGACTACTGGACGTAGAGACAAGATATTCACCCATGGAGAAGCTCATCTATTTCCTGGTCATCACCTCAAGGAAGCTTCGACCCTATTTCCTGGCCCACAGCATCAGAGTCCTCACTCAGTACCCACTAAGACAAGTTCTGCAAAAGACAGATGCCTCAGGATGACTGCTTAAATAGGCAGTAGAGCTCGCACAATTTGACATTGAATATAAGCCCAGGACGGCTATTAAAGGGCAGGCCCTGGCTGATTTCATTGCCGAATTCACAAGTCCCTTTCAAAATGAGGTAGAAGCCCCTAAGGCCCCATAGTGGGAACTATTCATTAACGGGTCATCTGGTGATCAAAAGGTCGGAGCAGGGATGCTTCTTATCAGTCCTGAAGGATATAAGGTCTTCAGTGCCTTAAGGTTTGGCTTTTAGGCCACAAATAATGAAGCTAAATATGAGGCCTTGTTGGCGAGTTTATGACTGGCTAGAGAAGTGCATGCCAAGAGGATAAAAATTTTTAGTGACTGGCAATTAAGTATTTTTCAAATAAAAAGTGAATACCAAGCCCGAGGGGAAAAAATGATGAGATATCTCCACAAAGTCCAAGAGTTGCTAAGCTCCTTTCAACAATTCGAGATCACTTAAATGCCATGAGCCCAGAACACGTACGCTGATGCCTTGGCTCGTTTTTCCACCACTGATGATCCTGACTTTGTAGGAGTGGTCCCAGTAGAGCTCCTTCCATCCCCAAGTATCAAACAACGGAACGTTGTCATGGCAACTACCAAGGTGCCTAACTCCTGGATGAATCCAATCCTAGACTACTTGCAGAACAAGAAGTTGCTAGAAAATAGACTCGAGGTGTGACGTCTGCAAGCTCAAATAGCCAAATATTGCATCCATGACAACATGCTTTACAAGAGAGGGTTCACAACCCCACTTTTAAGATACATAGATGGCAAAGACTGCAATACCGTCTTAGAGGAGATTCATGCAGGGCATTGTAAAAACCATGCTGGGGGACTGTCCTTGGCGCAGAAGGCCCTTGATAGGGATTTTACTGGCTAATAATGAAGAAGGATGCTATCGACCTCATCAAAAGGTGCAACAAGTGCCAAAGATTCGTGAAAGTGCCACGAGTCCCACCTGCTTACCTGAAATAGATGACAAGTCCATAGCCATTTGCAATTTGGGGGATAGACCTAATCAGGCCACTTCCCAAGGCATAGGGAAATTATAAATATGTGATAGTAGCTATTGACTACTTCACCAAATGGGCAGAGGCAAAGGAACTCCCTAAGATCATGTCCTCTAAGGTTGAAAAGTTTGTATGGAACAATATCATTTGTAAGTTCGGGGTCCTGCAGCAGATCGTCACTGATAATACAACCCAGTTCACTAGCGAATAGTTCATTAAGTTCTGCGATAACCTCAAGATTTTTAAGAGCTTCACAGCCGTAAACCACCTATAGGCCAATGGGCAAGTAGAAGCCATCAACAAGATCATCAAAAAGATCTTGAAGACCAAGCTAGAGGCCAGAAAAGGAGCCTGGGTAGATGAGTTACAATTAGTATTATGGGCCTATAAGACCATGCCTTGCAGCTCCACGGGGGAAACCCTTTTCTCCATGATATACAAGTGTAAGGCAATGATCCCCGCAGAACTTGAGGTCGCTACACATTGAAGAGTCACTTTTGACTCAGAAGATAATAACCAGCTGCTCGCTACAAACTTAAACCTTTTGGAGGAAGTGAGAGAAAGAGCTAGCCTCAAGGTTGCAGCTTGTCAGCAACAAATAGCAAGGTATTACAATCGTAGAGTGTGAGCTTGAAAGTTCAAACCCAACAACCTCGTCTTGCACCTCATCCTCCGCAAAGCCCACAAATTTAGTAAGGGAACCTTGGGACCGAATTGGGAAGGATCGTGAGTGATGGAGCCTACCATCTAGTATATATAAATGGAGAAGAATTCCCCCGCGCTTGGAATGCCTAGCACCTCCACCGTTATTATCAATAAATGTCTCGATACCTTATAGTTGATTCATTGTACATATGAATGTAATTCTTTGAATTCTTTGGAATAAGATTGGTGATTTTTATGCTAAGTTATATGCTATACAATGCAACAAATAGCTAACATGTCTAACTCTTGTACAAGCATGAGTAAATGAGAGCCAAGCACTCAAGCACGCAAACAATAAGGGTAAAAAGAGTTTGACTTCACTGTAATAAAATTATACAGGTTATTTATAAAGTTCATAACATGTGCCAAGGGCATGAAAAAAAGTATCAAAAGTTATACAATTCTTCCTCTAAGGGGACAGGCCTTAGGGGCTAAGCCTTTGATGTGCTGAGGACTAGGAGCCAGAATGTTGAGAGCACCATGTGCAGGAATAGCATCAGCAGGTTGGGAGCTACCTTCTCCCTGGATCGCAACCCTAGCAGAATGGACATTGACTTCGACACCAAGACCCTTTCTTACAGCACGAGCTTTCCATTGTTCTACCGCCTTGATGGCTTGGAGACCAAAAAAGGATTAGTCTAGCTCAGGGTACTTTTTCCATATGGTATAAAAGAATGAAGCAAGAGTTGCCCTCCTTGTATCCGTAGCAGTCTTTGCCACAAGTGAAAACATCTCAGCTTCAACCTTTATCACTTTCTCCTTAACAAGCTGCAACTCTTTCTTTAGCGTCGTCGCCTCTTCAGCAAAAGCCTTGGCCTACTGCTCTATAGCCCTTATCATTTCTTCGACAGTATTTGCCACCCTGTTCATTTCCTGCAATTGTGATTAGGCCTCATACATCTCTATCTTCGCCTTATTAAGGTCGTTAGTGGTGAGGCCAAAATTCACCTCCATATCCTCGCAATGCTTTATCTCGTGAAATAATGCGGCCTCCAACTCCTTTGTTTTCTCCCCAAGTCCCCACACCTCAGCTCATCGGGCCCTCATCTCGTCCATAAGAGCCAATTTCTCTCTATCTCGATCCTCACACATCACGATAATCTTTATCAATAACAGCACGTTCTGCAGGAATAAGCAGCAAGGTCAGAATTAACAACAAACGAAATGGCTAAAGTGAGAAAAAACACTTACTATTAGACCTTGCCAAGCCGTGCATCCCACCAGCCTCCCAAGGGAGAGTTCCTCACTCTCTAGCATATTGATCTTACTATCATTGCCCAAAATCCTGTCAAAGTTTTCAACAAGTGCCTGAGCATGCACCTTTGTTTTGAAGTTAGGCTCAGCCAACGGCTTTGTGAGGTTGACTCCTGATGGGTTTTAAGAGGTCACCTTCTCCTTTCCCTTGGCAATCCTTCACTTCTTTTAAGGAGGACCGGAAGGACTGGAAGGACTGGCACTACTGGTTGCCTCCACTTCTCCAGGACATGGAGGGGAAGTCGGGTCCGAATGAGAGACCTCAACAGTAATAGTTGGTTGCTCAGTGACAACCAAAATCGCTTTGGCCTCAATGGCCGCTGCAGCTTTAGGGGCAGGTCCTACATCGAGAATTGGCGGCTGATCCACAGCGATCTAGGTGGAAATGACTTCATGACCTGAAGGAGCCTCGTCCTCACTATCCGATGGGGTCGTTTTGAGGATCAAGTCCATAATTTTGTCATATGTATCAAAGTTTATGGGCCAAACCTCTATCGACTGATGAATCCCTACCTCCTTGGTCACTACGGTGTTTATTGGCGGGGCAAGCCTAAAGAAGCAGAGAATGTCTTTGTCAAACCTAAAATTGTCCTGAAGATCCTTAGACGAAGCAAATCGATCTAGAACCCTAACTTCTTAACCCCGAGTGCTGGCTGTCTACCAATCCTGTCCGCAAAAGTTAAACAAAAGGTCAAAATTTAGAACAATAAGTCACAATCCAGAACGGATATAAAAGAAGTAAACAAATTCATCTATTCCTAGCCCATCTACCCAAGACGAGTACAAAATCAAAATTTTTAAGATATCTTAACAAGGGGCATGAAATATAAAACCAGCGGGACTTATAAGGTCCCGTGTTGGACTTCCCCCTTGCGTCCCCCCACGAAAGGATCTTTTTATGAGGTGTCTACTTGGCCAAAAGATAATAAAGCCCATCCTTGGAGTTAGCACATCTCAGGTCGTAAAGATAACTGAGGGTTTTAAGTGACGGTGGAGGGAGGCTATTACCTTGTGAATGAGGGCCAGCGAAACCAATGAAGTATATGAGTTTGGTGTTAGTTGAAATGGGCTAAGCTTTATTTTATTTAAGAAATCAATGATGAAAGGGTGAATTGGGAATCTTAATCCCACATTAAGGTGCGGGATGCTAATGGCTACGAAGCCTCGAGGAGGATGAGCGACGAAGTCATCTGAAGCGGGGATTATGATGCTGCACCCCTTTGGGATATGGTTCGACTCAATAACAAGAGTAACATCGTGAACCCATACAGTGGACTTATAATTTTTAAACAAGCAATGGTTAAGGCATTCACCCGGAACTATCCTTTGACCTTCGTTGCGTCCTGGATGAGCCCTTGGGTTCGTAGTGACCTCTCTTCCACTTGTTATCACAACCCTAACTTCTTGAATGTTCCTCGTATCTTGAGACGAATTTGATTCATCATCCTTACTCCTAATCAAGTGACGGTGACGTGCATGACCCGCTCCCATCTACACAAAGAAAGGAAAAGACTAATAAGCTCATTGAGAGCAAACCATACCAAAATTGAAACTAATAACCCTTATTCGCAGGCCATGCACATCCTATGCCACCGCACTTACAACCTAAACTCTGGGAAACCTAGGAGACACTCTAAATAGGCAACAAAATCTCAGAAGACACAAATATGTACCAAGAATCCTAGGGTATACAGCAACCTAACTATTCCATTTCAAATAAAGACTAAGTATCCTAACCATATCTTCCTGTCAACATTATCGTCTCCTGATCAATCAGAATCAAATCCCCTATTTCCTATAAAGGAAGAAAATTGCATAAATCGCAGAGATAGGGGAAGCATACCATGGTTATTGGAGATGAAAAGTTTGGAAAGCTTAGGTAACAGTTGAAAGCACAAGTGGAAGATGACGAAAATCTTCGGTGAAGAAGTTATAATGACGGCCAGAGAAATCGGTAGGCAAAGAATACCAAAAATCCAAAAGTTTTCAAATGGCAAAGTGAGATGGAGAAAGAAAACACTCTTAGCTTGAAAGAGAATCACAACCCCACCGTTGGATCAACAAGATTATCAGTTACCCATGATTCGACGGTCCAGAGAAAATAGTGGCCACTAAATGATGATTCAGCATATGTGTGCCAAAAGCTGAAAATAATAATTACCAGGTGCCGTTGGGAAATAAAAAGCCACACGTGTGAAACATACAAGGGAACCAATGGCTTGTTGAGACCGTAGGTCACAATGTCGCAAAGGATTGGGGCAAAATAATTATCTCGCATCTAAGTAATGTGTTAACCATACGTAGAATTCTTGCGTGAGCTGCATCCAAGTAATGTGCTAGCCCCACACAGAATTCTTGCACGGAATGACCTTACGTCCAAGTAATGTTTTAACCATACGTAAAATTCTTGCGTAGGTCGAGGACGAAATAACAATCTCGCGTCCAAGTAATGTGTTAGCTGTGCATAGAATTCTTGCACAAGTCACGTCTAAGTATTGTGCCTGCCCCGCATAGAATTCTTACGCGGAACGACCTTGCATCCAAGTAATGCATTAACCATACATAGAATTCTTACGTAGGTTAGAAGCCAAACAACTATCTCATGTCTAAGTAATGCATTAGCTATAAGTAGAATTCTTGTGTGAGCCGCGTCCAAGTAATGTGCCAACCCTGCACAGAATTCTTGCATGAAATAACCTTGCGTCCAAGTAATGTGTTAACCACATGTAGAATTCTTGCACAAGTCAGGGGCCAAACAACTATCTCGCGTTTAAGTAATACGTTAGCCATACATAGAACTCTTGCACGAGCCATGTCCAAGTAATGTGCTAGCCCCGGACAGAATTCTTGCATGGAATAACCTTGCATCCAAGTAATGCATTAACCACACACAGAATTCTTGCGCAGGTCAGGGGCCAAACAACTATCTCATGTCCAAGTAATGCGTTAACCATATATAGAATTCTTGTGTGAGCTGCGTCTAAGTAATATGCCTACCTCACACAGAAATCTTGCCCTAAACGACCTTGCATCCAAGTAATGCATTAATCACACGTAGAATTCTTGCACGAGCCACGTCCAAGTAATATGCCAGCCTTGCATAAAATTCTTACGCAGAACGACCTTGCGTCCATGTAATACGTTAACTATACATAGAATTCTTGCATAGGTCAGGGGCCAAACAACTATCTCACGTCCAAGTAATGCATTATCCATATATAAAATTCTTGCACGAGCTGCGTCCAAGTCATGTGTCAGCCCCGCACAGAATTCTTGCATAGAATGACCTTGCATCTAAGTAATACGTTAACTACATGTAGAATTCTTGCACAGGTCGGAGGTGAAATAATCACCTTGCATCCAAGTAATACGTTAGCCACACATAGAATTCTTGCATGACCGGCATGTTTGATTGGTGATGTAACACATATCCTTCAAATGGGAGTTTATTGATTAATGTCGATTGGCTTGAATTCTTTATGACAGAAACTAATTATCTTATTAAATACTTTACACAATGATTGTTGAGTTATGATTTTACAGGGGTAAATCACATTGCCGACGGTAATCAGTTAAAACTGTCCATACACAGACTTAAAAAGACAAAGGGCAAAAACATGATGCTCAAAGTTATACTAAAAGACCTCCTTCAGTGAGGTAGGTTTAAATTATGGGAATCGATATACAAAGATAAAGCAAAGGCAAAAAGCTAACCCCACAAAGGGAAAGAGAGCCATTTCTTAAGAGGTAAACTCCCATCAGATGAAGCAAGCAGACTCAACTGCTCCTGGTCATAACCTCCTTCAGCCGACGGATTATTTCCTGACTTCCTAAACACAGAACAATTCAAAAAGGGGCCTGGAACACGACTAACAAGGCTGAACTTCATAAAAGAATCGTGAAGATATAATTCATGATTTGTACAAAACTTCCCAAGAGCCGAGGAGAGAATCTGTACAGGGAAGTTACATGCAACAGGCTATCCATGTCTCTGAAATCTCTACAACGGACAATACATGTCCCGAAAAGCTTTTCCAAAAGCCAAACCATCAAAAGAATGAAGTGCTTGATCACAACATTCATCAAGTAACTTCACAAAAAGAGAGAAGCTCCACAGGCCTTTATAAATCCACTCGGGTGCATCAGATGGTCCAAGAGACATTTGGCTATTTTGAATCGAACGGCCCAGAAATAATGAAGACTACCATGTTGATGGCTGAGATAATGCACAGGAAAGGGAGCATGGCCTAAAGTGTGAAAAATAAAAGTATGAAAGATGGAAAAGACATGACAAACTAAGCATAAAGATTGAGTCATCTCGCAGGTTGCAAATGACTTTAACCACTTGTCGCAACTCCTAGCCCGCAAAGTGAGCTGAAAGTTAGGGGACTTATATTATATGGATTTTTCGGAAGCATGTTTTGGGCCAGTCAAGGTCCAACTGGAAGCCCACTTAGACCGGTGGAGGTCTAGGACGGAGTTCGAGGTCATTGAGGGAGGACCCTCAACTGTCAGGTGTGAGTTGGAGGCATCTCGTAACATCACGAAAGAAAGGGTACAGCTCACTGAAGAGACTTTTGACCCCTCAACGAAGAACTCATAGTCTTCGGAGGAATGATTAGGTATAGATGATGAGATCAGCCAAAGTCATCAGCTCACTCAACCCCCAGCTCGCCCACTAACAACAAATATTTGTACGGAACCTAGTCAACAACCCAAGGTACACATTTTTTGTTGACAGCTCAGCCTCCAAACTTACACATCAACTCCTTGAAAATTTGACAATGATTTGCCCAGTATTAATTATTTGGTACCAAGCATTAAATGCCCTGAATGATAGAAGTAATTATTTTGTTATTTATGAAATTACACTTATAACCCTCCCCTTTTCTATAAATAGAAAGAGGGGGTTACCACGAAAAGGGGGAGAGATATAGATACATATAGAAACCCTGTCAGTATTGAGAGTGAGCACTGTTCACCTAGTGAGAACCCCATTGTTGTATTCATACCCTACAAAACCAAAACTTGCAGTGCATAATAAAATATCAACATGGACATAGGGGCCAAATTGGCTTTAGTCGAACCACGATAAACTCTTGGTATTGTTTCTTCTTCTTCTTTACTACCTTCTTCCACTGTTTTCTATCATATTTAGTTTACAATCAGGGGTAACACTGAACTTAACTCGTTGACCAGATTTTGGTGTCAACAATAATATACTCTAATTTTATAGACTCCTAATGGACTTAAAATAGTGGTGGAAATAGTGTCAGATGTGATTTCTATTGGATCACTGTTTATACTTACTTCTCTGAGGGAGATTAACTACAATGTCTTGAGATTCTAAAAAATAATCCACAGAAGAGTAAATCTGGGGCTTAGTGAGATAATCTATACCACACTTATGAATTTTTCTAACAAAACAACATATATATACATCAACGTCATAACCAGGTAATCATTTCTCATACCAAGTTTCATAAGTAAGTCATTAGATTTTAGAGACTCACTTCTGAATGGTATTACATTACATTACCCATAACATATTATACCAAATCAGGGTTCTCATGACTTTAAGCCATCATCCTTAATCATTATATTATTCAATCTCATTATATCACATTTCAATAATACATAAAATAATAATGCAGGTAAAAGCAAAATACATAATAATAATAATCATAAATCTCCTTGTTGCTCTGGATTAGCCTTATCCTGTATAATCATAGCCTTATCCCTCCATGCCAGCCTTATCCCACTCATCATATCAAAATGTGTAAATCCAATATCCATTTCATTTTTCCTTATCTCATCTCATCAATCACATCTTAAGTTTCATAAGAACTTTTAAGCATTCAATAACATCATTCTC
>JANHAO010023011.1:0-12158 GCA_026873985.1 Saraca asoca
AAAATTGTGCTCTAAAATCTGGATTAGCATAGGAATATGTGTAATATAATTTAAGAGCTCTAAACATGTTGGAATTGGGAAATTCGCATGTGCTGTCATGAAGTTCTGGTTTACTGGGAAATTTGCTACAACAATTCTATAGTAGCTGGACAGAAATTGCATGTTAAAAGGATTCATCAATCTCAACTAGTTAATTCATATATTAATCCATTTTTCTTGGAAATTCAGTATCTCTTTTCTTGAATTATTAGTAGTGTAGTTCAGCATTGTCATTTTGCTCTTTTGATCATCTTAGTTAGCTTAAAGAAATTATTGTTTGCTTAATTGGAATTTTACATTTAAGTTGCAAGAAATTCAATCCCTGTGGAGAATATACAAACAAATATCTTAGTATACCTCAACTTTAAGGGTTAGGGTTTCAGGTAAACCATCTTGAAAACTTAATGTAAACTTCCTATAAAATAAATCTTTTGTTCTAGGAATACTCACCACCCTCCAAAGTGCAGGTGGGAAGCTCATCGTTAACTAGATTATTGCCGATGAGCCTATGGGAGCTGCTAACCGAATAGGCATCGGGAGATGAGGGAGAGAAGTTGTGAGTTGGTCCAAAGGAAGAGAGGAGCTGTCAGAGAGTTATCAACAGTGGCCAGAGCTACCAAATCCCACCAGGTCAAAGGAGGAAAAGCCGTTGGAAGCATAACTACAGCAGCGACAAGTCTTCAGCTTTGGCTGAATTTCTAACACTAGGAAAGGGAAGTCCACCAGACGAGGAAGATAGTTGATCACCGGTGAGCTGAGGCAAAACAATCTCAGTCGTCGAGAGCAACTGTAGCAGCAAGGAGGAGAAAGAGATTAGTTGGAGAGCTGAGAGAGGAAAGCTTTACGAAAATTCTAAAGAAAAAGAAACTGGCTGGAGAAAAATATACACATAAAAGGAAATGGGGCAAATTACAATTTAACCCCTATCAAGTTTCTACTAACTTCAAATAAGTCCTTCTGAAAAATAAGAAATTATGTTATGACCCCAATGAAATTAAAGATTTTCACTTCAATCCCTCAAGTATTACAATAACTTGCCTAGGTATTGCATCTATATGGTATCTGTTGATGGTGGATTTTGGTAAACCCAAATCCTGTTAACTAAGAAAGTTCTTGAAACCCTAAACTACAATCTAGATGATGTGGGAGATAGATGTAGAAAGTGAAGGATAAAGAGGAAGAACTGGGAGAAAGGAGTAGGAATTTTTAACATAGTTTAGCTAAAGTCAATTGTTGATCCCTACGTCCATGATAGTGTTATTTTTTAGAATAAATTTACAGAGTATGATATCTTTATAGAGATCATATAAGTCGATTTTCTTTGTCTAAGTAGCTTTCTCAGTCTAAGATTGGCCTTCTGGGGGATCCTCTCTTTGTACAATAATCTTAACCCCTATTTATAGTTGCTAGGTTGTTACAGTTGTAATCCAAAAAAGGAAAGCATAATAATAAATTATTTACAAGTAGTCTTCTGTAAGTCGGCCATGCAAGTTAGTCCCGTCATTGGGTTTAACCAAGATCAATCTTCTAGAAGATGGTTGAGTTAGCACATTTCAACCTTCGGGCTAGAGCTTGTTGTCAATTGACCTAGAGCTACCGCCTTAATCTTTGTCCTATAATATGAGCTCGCGGCTAGTAATCCGATGCCTTTGTTAAGCAATCTGAGCTTACATTCTGGTATTTTGATGCCTTTTAGTAGCCTCAAGCTAGTTTAAGCTAAGTTTTTGCTTATTAGACTTGTTTATTAGGCTTTTGCCAACCTATTTTGCATGGATCCAAAAATATCCATAACATTAACCCCTCAGCTCTTAGTTCATTCTAAAGACTGGGAGTTGAAGTTTGCTGCCAAAAAGTTAATGATCTTAATTTGTAGTGCTGTCATTTAGACTTCTTATCTTACTATTTTATCTGCATTAAATCACGCATTTAATATGCATGTTTTATAGCCATTGGAGTGGCAGCCTCACTTTTTGTTGGACCATTTTGATCAAGGGTAGCTGGATAGTTTCTGGATTCATCGGTGAAGCCAGACTGGTCTATATAAGGTGTGGGAAACTTTCTTCTTTTTTCCCAAGTATGACCTGAAGGGTGAATTAGCTAAGCCCTCTATGTTTCTAATGATATGGATATTTGATAAAGTGTTTCGAGGTGTGCATAGCCTACTAAATAGGAAGCTCTTATGGGCAATTCCTCTCTAAAGATCCCAAGAATTTTCATAACCTCCTCATGGTGAAATTAACGAATTCAACTTCATTCTTTAGCCTTCTTGCATAGTGAGTTAACGACTTGGCTTTCTCTAAGTACCTTGTGGTAATAAGGCCAAGGGAGGAGCTCTTAGCTTAGGAGGAGGACAAGGAAAAGTTGGTGTGGTTAGCTTGCTCGTTGATCTTCCAGCTTGTTAGAATTTAGCCCTTTAAAGCCAGCCTTCCTTTTAGAATAGGATAGCTATATGCTTATTTTGACTTGTATTCCTGAATCTTCATGTATGAATCCACCTCATTAAATAAGGTTTTTAGTGAAATTTTTTCATATTTCCTTGCTTTCCCAAGTGTATCATGTTGGATGTTTTGTATATAACATGTAGGCTGAATGAATTCCTATAAATCATAGTTAAAATAAATATTAGTTAAAAAGAATGACCAATCAATCATATTAATTTGTCTTAGTTGGTAATGAATTCAAGCATTGGAGTGCCTCAGTTGATAATGAGTTTAGTATTAAAATGTCTCAGTTGGTAATGGATTTGAGCACGAAAGTGCCTTAGCTGGTAATGAATGAGTGCTCGGGTAGGTCACATAAGAGCTGCACCTCAGCTAGCACGTGTTTGAATACTCAAGTAGGTCACATGAAAGCTACACCTAGTAGTAGGTTGCATGAGAGTTGCACCTTAATTATCATAAGTTAAATGCCTCAGATAGGTCGCATGAGAGCTGTGCCCTAAATAGGATAATTAGGTCACACCATAATAATCTTGTTGCTTAGTGGGTGGTATGAATGTGACTCTACCAGTAATCTTGTTGCTCAGGCAGGTTGTAAGAATATGCCATTAACTAGCAATCTTATTGTTCAAACAGGCAATAAGTTTATTTTAATGCCTCCACGCCTCAACTGGCTTAAAGCCTTAGCTGGCAATGAGTTTATTTTAGCACCTCCATGCCTTAGCTGGATTAGAGCATCAGCTAGTAAGTAAAAGATTGCATACATATGGTACCTGACAATTGGTTGTATGCATATAGGATTAGGAGATCACATGCATACAGTGCCTGAGAGTTTGTTATATGCATGCAAAAGTAGGAGGTCGCATGCAGTCACATCCATACAATGCCCGAGCGTTGGTTGTATGCATGCAAGATTAAGAGGTCACATGCATACAATGCTTAAGAGTTGGTCATATGCATGCGAAAGTAAGAGGTCAAATGCATATAGTGCCTAAGAATTGGTCATACGTAGGCGGGATTAGGAGGTTGCATGCATACGGTGCCTGAGAGTTAGTTGTATGCATGTATGAGTTATTATTTACTTTGAAGTATTGACAGGAGACCTCATTCTTAGATGGCTCCTCATAATTATTTTTTTTTAAATGTCAATGGGGGTGGCTAAGAAAGTTGCTCCCCAAATAGCTCTACATTGAAGTGCCAATGAGGGTGGCTAAGAAAGTTGCTCCCCGAACGACTCCTAAGGGTTTTGATCTTGAAGTGTCAACGGGGGTGGCTAAGGAAGTTACTCCTTGGATGGCTCCTAAAGGTTTTGATCTTGGAGTGTCAATGGGGGTGGCTAAGAAAGTTACTCCCCGGATGGCTCCTAAGGGTTTTGATCTTGGAGTGTCAATAAGGGTGGCTAAGAAAGTTGCTCCCCAGACGGCTCCTAAGGAAGTGAGCAAATATCTTGTTTCTAGCTTTATTATCTCCAAGAAAAATGAGGCGTAGTTTGAGATCATCAAATTTTTAGTCTAAGCTCAGACTATCTGTATAATATTTTGCTGAAATCCTTTTCAATACACAGTCATGAACATATGAGTGGAAGAACTTAGGTGTTTTGACTTATGAACAGCATTATAGAACTTTATGGTGTTTATAGCAAGGCCTTGCTTTCACTTGGGACCTCGTGGTGGTTTTTGAGGCCACCATCGTGTAGGTTGCACCACATAGTCTTTTACACGACCTCTCTTAATTAAGTTCTTGATCGCATCCTTGAGTGCCTGACAATCTAAAGTATCGTTACTGACCTCACTGTGATAAGCACAAAACTTACTTGTGTCTCTGTACTAGTGGGGAGTCCTTATAGGGCTAGGTGTCCCGAAGTCCTCTTTATCTTTTTTTGTTACAAATATCCTATTTGGGGTATCTGATAGGACGTGGTAGTTGTTATGGCAACCTTCATGTTGAGGCCACTTAATCCTTGCCTTCTTTACGAGCTGGTTGTTGGGGTTGTCTTTTGACTCTCATTGTTCCTCTTTTTATTTTGGATGGAACTATTCACCTCGTCCTTCTGATCGGACTACCTTATGCCAAAGGTTTCTTCCCACTTGATCTATTTAGTAGCTCATTCATAAAATTCACCCAGATCACTTACTAGAGATTTATATATATTCTTATATAGCTTTCCATCCTTGTAGAGTCTAGTTGAGATTGCAGTTAGGATACTCTTGTCAGATAGATTCTTCACATTGTTGACCTCATGTCTGAACCATGTGATATAGTCTTTTAATGATTCATTCTTCCATTGAAAGACCATTGCAAGATGGTAGGATGGTGTGAGCTACCTTCTGAGCACCCTATATTGGCTAATGAATTTCTCTTGGCATTCTTTCTAACTGTGAATGCTGCAAACTGGGAGACTTTTAAACCATGTCCAAGGTATATCTCCGAGGATGGCTAGAAAGACTCAACATTTGACTAGTGGATTGGTCGTCTGGAGATCCATCTGTATATTAAATGCATCCAGATGGTCAATTGGATCACTATCCCCGTTATATTGTAAGATTGCAGGGATTTTGAATTTATGAGGAAGAGGCTACATTTATATTTCCCTAGTGAAAGAAGTCCTCTCCTCATATCGATCCTAACTACTTCGAGCTCGCGGGCACTCTTCTAAGTGCTTTACCCTCTAAAGTAGCTTTTTTACCACCAAATGTCATGTCTCAGATCTTCGACTGGAAGTTTGTTAGCTCTTTTTACCTCTTTGGTCGTGGGAGTAATGACCTAAGGTATATCCCTAGCTGGACCTATTCGATCTTTCTGCTAGAGTGCAAATGAGGCCCTCCTTCTAGTGCCAAAAATGTTGATGATGGAATTTGGTAAGCTCAAATCTTGTCAACCAGTAAAGTTCTTGAAACCCTAAACTGTAATTCAGATGATGTGGGAGACAGATATAAAAAAGTGAAGGATGAAAAGGAAGAACGGGAGAAGGGAGCAGTTTTTTTTAACGTGGTTTAGCTAAAGTCGGTTGTCAACGTCTACGTCCATGGTAGTGTTATTTCTGGGAATAAGTTTACAAAGTATGATATCTTTAAAGGGATCATATAAGTTAATTTTCTCTGTCTAAGTAGCTTTCTTGATTTAAGATTGGCTTTTTGGGTGATCCTCTCTTTCTACAATAATCTTAACCCCTTATTTATAATTACCAGAGTGTTACAGTTGTAATCCAAAAAAGGAAAGCATAATAATAAATTATTTGCAAGTAATCTTCTGTAAGTTAGCCATGCAAGCTGGCCATGCAAGTTGATCCTGTGCTCAGGTTTAACCAGGATAAGCCTTTTGGAAGATAGTTAAGTTGGCACATTTTGACCTACGAGCTGGAGCTCGTTGTCAATTGACCTAGAGCTATAGCCTTAATCTTTGTCCCACAATCTGAGCTCATGACTAGTGATCTAGTGCCTTTGTTGAGTGGTTTGAGCTCGCATTCGGGTATACTGATGCCTTTTAGTGGCCTCGTGCTGGTTTAAGCTAAGTCTTTACTGGTTAGACTTGTTTATTAGGCTTTTGTTAGCTCATTTTGCATAGATCCGAAAATGCTTTTAACAGTGTCTAAGAGAGAGAGAGATCATAGACAAGAGGGAAAGAAAATATTTGCATCCATACTTTATCTAAGAGAGAGATATAAGCAAAAAGGAAAGAAAATATCCTATCTTGTCATAACATGATCCAAAGAAAATGGTACATTCATTTCATATTAATAAGACAAAATGTATCAACCTAATTAGATTATTATTGACACTGAATTTCAGTCAAACCCAAATTTGATCAATGAAGGGGTTCTTTCAGGACCCAAGCTATTTTCCAGCTATTTCAATAGTGAAAAGGAGGAAAGGTGGCTAGAGGAAGAAGGAGATGAGGTGAAACACAAAGGTTTAACGTGGTTTGCCCAAATTTGGATGACATTGGACCCTAAGTCCATGAAGACATTTCATTAATCTGAATGAGTATTTACAGAGTTTTGGCTATGTTTTTTGGCAAAGTTTCTACTAGTGTTCTGTCTTCTATTCTTTTTTTTACAATGGCTCTAGCCCCCCATTTATAGAAGCATTGAGGGATACAAATAGAACTAAATAAACTGTACATCTATTACATCAAATATTAAATGTATAAGACTACTTAAGGTGTTATAGACTAGCTTTTGCAAACTACTTTCTACACGGGGGACCCATAGGCTGTATTCTACAGAATGGCAGCATAAGTTGCTCGTTAACTATTTGCTCGACCTTAACAGGCTTCTGGTTGGGCAAGACTTCATCCTAGCAAGCTTGAACTTGTATGTTAGGGCTACTGCTGGCTCGCGACCCCGAGCTCGCTCAAGTCTTTAGCGAGCTAAGGTTCTTTACAAAGTGACCTCATGGTCTGGCAAACTCATTCTTTTTGCTAAACTTGGACTTCTGCCAGCCTGCTTCACAGAGCCAAATTCTCCCTACAATAATTATACAATTAGGTATGTATACCAAACACCTTTCTTATACAATACATCAAATTTATTTATGTTTTATATTTCATCTAAAAATGTAATGGCTTCTACTGTGGCCTTTGTTGTGAATACAAAAGGATAAAAGTGATAATGAATATGAATATAACATTGCTCTTATTTAAAAAGGGGACAAAAAAATAAATTAAGATTTAAAATAGAATAATAAATGTGAGACTCTTGTGTGAGTGAATGAGAAATTTTTGCATCTTCAAATTATAATGGATTATGTTTCGGTACATATTAAAAAAAATATATTGATATATATTTATAAATTTTGAGAAGAATTTTTATTTTTTGTGACTTTTTAGTTGAAAGTTATAATTTTTATTTAAATATTAAAAAAATTGATGTAACTTTAAATAATTAAGTTATAACATTTTGTATATTTGTTACATGTAAATTGTATATACAAAATTTTATATAAAAGTTATAATTTTTATGTTAAATTTTATAAAAATTCATTAAAAAATTTTAATGCACATAGAAACAATTCCTAAGCATGATTATGTGTGTATTTTTTTCATACGTGGTATAAAGTAAGTTTTGTAATGTTATAGGTATTTTTGGGTCCAAACAAATGGATTGATAAAAGCCCAATAGACAAGTACAGATGATAAGGACCCATTTAATTCAAGATTGAGGTTGTTGTACCAAGACATTAGGTCACCAAATATAAACTCAGGTCACTGGTCAACACAACCCAAAACAACAACCTCCGGTCATTGAAAACAAGGCCCAGCTCGCATATCAAAGCAAGCATCCTAAACTAACAATCCAAGAAAGATTCATTTAGTTTCCTATTTTAATGGGAATCCGTTATAACTATCAGTCCTTATCTATTATGGAATCATAATCAAGTCATAATACTTATCTGTTATAAATTTATATTTAAACTATAACTTCCCCAACCATTATAAAAGGGGATGAAATCATTGTACATGAGACATCCGACAATTAATCATCAAATACAAAATACTCAGTAAAGAGTAATAAAAGCCATGGACGTAGGGGTCGAATTGACTTTAGCCAAACTACATTAAAACCTTCTGGTGTCTCCCTATTCTTCTCTCTCTCTCTCTCTCTCTCTCTCTCTCTCTCTCTCTCTTTACGTTCGATCTGCAGTTTGGGGTCCTGAACTCAGGTTGACCAAATTTGGCTGTCAACATTTTGGCATTAGAAGGAGGGCCCTAAATTGCATTCTTCTTTATTTTCCAATGGCTAGAGGAAGAACCACCAAGAGTTCAAATGCTGCAGTTGATCAGCTTCAAGGTTATATGGAACAACAAAGGGATTTAGTCCTCCCTGCGGCAGGCATTTTCGCCTCCCCCACCATAAGTGTTGCCGCCAGCATGTCCCCAGTAGCACCACACCAAGTTGTTATTATTGATGAAATTCAAGCATGGCATCAACGCTATAAAGCGCTTGAGAACATGATAAGAGAGTTGGCTGAGACGGTTAAGGCACTAACTCAAGCATAAGCCTAGAGCTCACAAGAGCAGGTTAGAGGCGCAACACAAAAAGAAGCTTTCCAAACAACATAGGAAGAAGCTCAGGAAAAGAGGCTGACCAAAAAGTACTTCGGCGCACTCATTCAGCTTACTCTACTAACTCACAACCAAAGTCAGAAGCCCATCAAGTTCATGAGGATGATGAAGGAAATCATCAGCGACATAGGGGCTCACGTTGTGTTGAAGGCTCAAGCAGTCTAATAGGAAACATGTTTCAAATCAAAACTCACCAGGCCATGAGCAGAGAAAACACAGAACCTTAAATCACCATTCCCACCATAAAAGGAAGAGCTAGCCATCTTCTAGCCATCAATCTGAGGCTCAGGACCATATGGTAGAGGAGCTATTTCAGTGGGTAGAACAGTTAGAACAACGCTTTTAGGCTTAGGACCATTGAGAACGTTATGAGGGAAGGACATCATTTACTAGGGAGATCAAGAAAGAACCTCTCCCTCACAGGTTCAAAATTCTTGTTATCCCACAATACAATGGGGATAGTGACCCGTACAATCACTTGGATGCATTCAATGCGCAGATGGATCTTCAAATGACTAATCCATTAGTCAAGTGTCATGTCTTCCCAGCTACTTTAGGAGACATATCTCGAACATGGTTCAAAAAACTAAAAGCTCACATCATTGATAGTTGAGAAGAATGTCAAAGGAGATTCATCAACTAATACAAGGTACTAAAAAGGTAGCTCCCACCACCTTACCACCTCACGACAATCTTTCAGTGAAAAAATGAATCCTTGAAAGACTACATAACCTTGTTCAAACATAAAGTCAGTAACATAGAGAATCTTTCAGATGAAAGCATCTTGACAGCAATCTCAATGGGACTCCACAAAGGTGGGAAGAGATATGAGAACATATACAAGTATCCGATGAAGGATTTGGGGGAATTCTATGAACGAGCTGCCAAAGAAACCAGGTGGGAGGAGACCTTTAGCCCTAAGAAGTCTGATCAGAAGTATGAGGTGAATAGCTTGAACCAAAATAAAAAGAGAAGCAATGGTGGGAATGATGAAAAGAGTTAGAAGGATGGCTCAGATAATCAGGCTATAAAGAAGGCCACGAATGAGCGACCTCAGCATCAAGGTCATCATGACAGCTACAGCATCCTATCAGACACTCAGGATAAGATATTTGCAATGGAGAAGGATAGGGAGGACTTCAGGAAGCCCAATCCCATAAAGGTTCCCAATGGCTAAGAAATAAAGACAAGTCTTGTACATACCACAATGAAGTCGGGCATAATATTTCAGATTGCTAGGCACTCAAAGATGAGATTGAGGATCTTATCAAGAGAAGTTGGTTGAGTGACTATATGGTGCGACCTATGGGATAGTGACCTTAGCAACCCTAGCAACCAATATAACAATAGCCCCAATGCTTCAAAATTTTTAATATTATTTAAAAATTAATAAAAGCACCTAAGTTTCTCCTTAAATTTTTATGCATGTGTTTACTAATTTCTAAATGAATTTTCAGTAAAGCATTATATAGGAAGGTCTGAGATCGGGACTACAAAATCAATGATCTCGCACCACGCCTTATTCTTCCTGGAGCTCGCAAGGCTAGTGGTGGGACATTAGGTCCAAACAGGGAGGGCCTATACATCATCAAGAAAGACTTGGGAAATGCAGCCTATCAATTAACACTTGAATGGAGCTGAAATTCTGTGAGCTTGGAACGTTGAACATCTCCACCCATATTATCAAGGAATTTGAATTTGCTTATCTAATCCTAGTACTATACTGGAAGTGAGCTTTCGCCCTTCTAATCTGAAAGGGATATTCAACTTGACAAAGTCATTGCATACTAGCTGTGGTGCATCCGTGCAACCTACCTAAGCACTCAAACTTAAAAAGGCAATGACGATAATCAGGCCACAAAAAAGGCCAGAAATGAGCAACCTTCCATAAGCTCAAAATGTTGAACATCTGCACCATCTTTTTAATAAATTTCAACTCATCCTGTAATATTATTTCCTTAAATTTTTATCTATGTTTACTAACTTCTAAATAAATTTTTAACAAAGTATTACACAGGACACGAGCAAAGCTCAGGTATAAAAAAGCCATAACATGCTAGCTGAGTTGCATCCGTGCGACCTACCTGAGCACTCGACTCATGTTAGATGAGGCACTCCGATGCTCAAAGTCATTGCCAGCTGAGGCATCCTGGTGCTCAAATTCTTTACCAATTGAGGCACCGTGGTGCTCCAATTCATTGCCAGCTAAGGCATCTTAGTGCTCAAATTCATTGCCAACTAAGGCACCTCAGTGCTCAAAGTCATTGCTAGCAGAGGCACCCTGGTGCTCAAAGTCATTGCTAGCTGAGGCACCCCAATGCTCAAATACATTGCCAGCTAAGGCACTTCAATGTTCGAATTCATTGCTAGCTGAGCATTGTCAGCTGAGGCACCCCAGTGCTCAAATTCATCACCAGCTGAGGCACTTCGATGCTTAAATTCATTACCAACTGAGGCACACTAGTGCTCAAATTCATTGCTAGCTAAGGCACTCTGGTGCTCAAATTCATTGCCAACTGAGGCACTTCGATGCTCAAATTCATTACCAACTAAGGCATTTTAATGCTCAAAGTCATTTCCAACTGAGATGTTTAGGTGTTTAATTCATTGCCAAATAAGGCATTTAAGCTCTCAATTCATTGCTGGATGAGGTGCATTTCTACTGGGCACTTGACTCATGTAGCTGAGATGCATACATGCAACCTACTACTCGACACAACATACATGTGACCTACTATGCAGCACTACATTCATGCGACCTACTCATGCTAGATGTGACCTACTAGACACTCGACTCGTGCTAGCTGAGGTGTATTCATGTCAACATTTTGAATTATCATTTGCAACCTACCAAACATTCAATTCATCAAAAAACCTTGTTCACCAAATTAAATGTATATATGAACATTCAAGAAGTGAAACTCAAAATTATAGGAGTTTAAACATCAACATGACAAATCAAGCTTTTACCAGCAAATTACAAGCTTCTAGTTCAGCAGATCACACTGAGAATTGGGGGGCTAATATTATAGGTATTTTTGGATCCATACAAATAGGCTAGTAAAAGCCCAATGGACAAGTACAGATGATAAGGACCCAACTCACCCAAGATTGAGGTTGCTGGACCAAGACATCAAGTCACCAAATACGAGCTCAGGTCGCTGGTCAACATCCCTAAAGCAGCAACCTCTAGTTGTTGAGAATAAGGCCCAGCTCGTAGATCGAAGTAAGCATCCCCAACCAACAATCCAAGGAATATCCATTGAGTTTGCTATTTTAATAGGAATCTATTATAACTATCAGTCCTTATCTATTATGAAATCCTAATCAAGTCATGATACTTATCTATTATATATTTACATTCAAACTGTAACTTCCCCAACCATTATAAAAGGGGATGAAATCATTGTACATGGGACATTCAACAACTAATCATCAGATACAAAATACTCAGCAAAGAGTAATAAAAGCCATGGACGTAGGGTCAAACTAATTTTAGCTAAACCATGTTAAAAATTTCTAGTGTCTTCCTGTTCTTCTTCTTCTTCTTCTTCTTCTTCTCTCTCTCTCTCTCTCTCTCTCTCTCTCTCTCTCTCTCTCTCTCTCTCTCTCTCTCTC
>JANHAO010023012.1:0-12017 GCA_026873985.1 Saraca asoca
ATTTATTATATAAAAAATATTAAAAATATTATTTATTCCACCAATTAAAAATATTATTTATTATATAAAAAAATAAAATTCCAATGAAATATTTCAACGGACAAATCCGTTGGAATATTTTTTCCCACGGACAATATCTGCGGTAAATTTCGTTGACTAATAATTCTAACCGATCTTGTCCGTTGGAATTTCCATTTAAATCAATGCATAAGATTAATCCCAATTGGTATTCCAACAGATGTAATCCGTTGGAATTTCCAATTCTAACGAGGGTTTTTCTAACGGACGAAATCCATTGGAATTTCCGTTGGAATGTCTTCTCCCAACGGATTTAGTTAAAATTTCAACGGATTTTTTTCGTTGGAAAATCGGGTTTTTCTTGTAGTGCAACTTGACAAAGTAATATTTTACTCTTGGAAAATCTAAAAGAGCAAAACAATGAATTGGCTAATTGTATATTAATGGTGACAATTCATCAAGGGTTATTTTCCCAACTAAAAGAGCAAGCTGCTCCAATTCAAAGGCCATTGAACCAAAAGTGACAACTCATTAAACATAAGAAAAGAGCAAGCTACTTGACTTAGAGCCAATAAGTTGATGAAGATACTTTTTGGTGCCAAGCTCATATACAAAAAGGAAGATATTCTTCACTTTAAAACACACAGGCAAATCTTCTTCCCTATCTAAGAAGGCTTCACTCTAAGTTCTCTCATTCTTCTTAAGTCTTCTTATTAGATATTCATTGACAAATCTACTCTCATAAGAGTTTGAGAAATATTAGTCTCTCTAAGACATATTCTTTTTTATTCTTGATTATTGTAAAAGGTTTACTAATTAGGGGTTGAATGTGAGTGAAACACTTGTATTAAACTTTATAGCTAGGAATTCTACTTTGGTGTGAGGTCCAATTGCTTGAGTCCTTCAAAGGTCAAGAGGGAAACATTGCAAGGGATACTCAAAAGAAAAAGTGCTAGTGGATAACCTTCAAGGTGTCGATTGCCTTTTAAAGAGAGAAGTAATCCTAAAGGGATAGTTTTTCCTTTGAACCATTCAACCTCTATACACTAGTGCTATCATTCTCTTTTTCTGCATTTAAACTTGCTTATATTTATATGTTATTAACTTGATCTTTCATATACTTTTAATAATTCTTTACAAAGGGGAAGTTTTTAAAAATATATACTTGTGTTTCAAATACCAATTCACCCTCTCTTAGTGTATTTGTCCTATCAATTGATATCATAGCTTGGTCTCTATTGTTTAGAAGCTTAACCATTTTTTACCAAAGATCTTGTAGGAATAGGATGGACAACCTTAGATTATCACATAGACAAAAAGGAAACTCTACGTCTAGACCACCTTTGTTTGATAAAACCAATTATGGCTATTAGAAAAATTAGATGATGATCTTTCTTTAAGCCATTGATGATGACATGTGGAAGATTATTGAAGAAGGGCTTATCATCCTAATGAAAGATCAAAATGGACAACAAGTGCCAAAAGCAAAAAATGAGTGGAGTGAAGCCAAAAGGTGAAAGAGCAATTTCCATGTAAAAGTTAAAAATGCTATCATATTTGTCGTGGCACCAAAAGAATTTAAGAAAATTTCAAAGTATACCATTGTGAGACCCCATGTCTAATTGTTTAGATTATTTAGTTTTGATTATGCTTTTAATTGATTTGATTATACTGCAAAAACCATAGTATGATATTGCTTTTATTCTTTGCTATCTATATGATAAGATGCGTACTAGTCTAAACTTGCTACATAATCAATTTGACTAATACTTGAAACTATTTTCTTTGGAATGAGAGTCATGGCCACTTGTTAACATGATAACATATGCTCTGGCCATATGTTCTCTTTGTCACATAGTTGGATAGTGATCTTCCTACAAGATTAGTCAAATTTACCCGTAAACTAGTTACTTTTGATAGTTATAACAATCCAAGCATAGTCTTTTTAATTGATTAAGATTGTTATATAAACTATATGTATGCAACATGTTATAATTCTAAGATTTAAGCTTGCAACATTATAATCAATTAAGTTTGATATAAGCTAATGGTATTACCTGTTCTTATAAAATTATTTTAGCTAGGTTTATCATAAGTTTACACAAATCTAATAGGCATATGGTATTGTATTTTTCCAATTAAGAGTTTGAATGATTCTGCATAGTTATATTTCTCTGGGAAATATGTTTTTGATTATGGTTACTATGGTTACTCTTTGCTTACTGGTATGCACACACAGTTATGTTCAGACTAATTTTCTTTGACAAATTTCATTTTACTGGAAATAATTAAAGTGTGTGAATATTGTACCATATTCCAATTTAATGTAAACTAATTTTCCTATTTGACAAAGTCTAAAAAGCTTAAGTGGTCAGGTTGCTCTTTGCTCTCTGACACACTCTAGCTTTGGTTTTCTACAAAAAGCATGACAATCCAAGTTGCTTTTTCGTACTGCCACTTCATGCTAGCTTGGCATATGATTATTTTAACTGGACAAATTCAAAAAGAGCAAGGAAATGAGCTAACCATTTGTACCATTGATGATTACAAGTCATCAGAGGTCATTCTCATAGTTGAAAGAGCAAGTAACTCTCCTTCCAGGGCTTCTGACCAAAAATGACTAATTCTTGGATTTTTGGAAGGAGCAATCTACTTGACTTGGAGCCTTAGTTGATAAAGATGCTCTTCAGTTCCAAGCTCATTTATAAAAAAGGAGATGAACTTCACTTTAAAATCAGTCAAGCAATTCTTCTTTCCTTTTTAGAAGGTTTCTTTCTAAGTTCTCTCTAATTTCTTTAAGTTTTCTTTATAGATCTTTACTTGCATATCTACTCTTGTGAGAGTTCAAGAAACATTATAGTCTCTTTGAAACAAATCTTTTTTTATTCTTGAGTTTTGTAAAAGATTTACTAGTTAGGGATTGAGTGTGAGTAAAACACTTGTATAGACTTTGTAGCTAAAAATTGTGTCGTGGTGTGAAGCTAAAAAATTCTCAAGTTGAGAGATAGGATTGCTTGGCTCTTGAAAGTTTATGTGAGAAAGATAGTAAGGGATACTCAAAAGAAAAAAAAAATATTAATGAATAACCCTCAAGGTATCTATTACCATTGAAAGAGATGAGTAGACCTAAAGGGACAGTTTTCCCTTTAGATTATCGAACTTCCATAGATCGATATTACTGTTCTCTTTCTCTACTCTTTTACTTTTCATGTACTTTAAATTGCTTACTTTTATTTGCTATTTACTTTATCTTTCACTTATTTTTTAATTACTTTTTATAAAAGGGAAAGTTTTAAAAAATAAACTTATGTTTTTAAACACCAGTTCACCCTATCTTGGTGTGTTTGTCTTATCAATCGACATTAGAGCTTAGTCTTTATTATTAAAGCTTAATTGCTTTTGAGTAAAGATCTATAGAGATAGGATAAACAACCTTAGATCATCATATGGACAAGAAAGATATTTCACATGTAGACTACCATTGTTAAATAGAACTAATTATGATTATTGAAAAAAATGGATGATGATCTTCCTTTAAGCCATTAATGATGGCATATGCGAGATTATTGAAAAAGGGCCCACCATCCTAGATAAAAGAGCAAGGTGGTCAACAAGTATTGAAACTAAAAAGTGAGTAAAGTGAAGCTGAGAAATGAAAGAACAGTTTCCATGTAAAAGCTAAGAATGCTATAATATGTGCCATGGCACCCAAAGAATTCAAGAAAATTTAAAAGTTCATCACTGCCACAAACATGTGGGATAAACTTCAAATCACCTTTAAAGGAACAAAACAAGTAAGGCAAACTTCCATCAATGTGTTGATGAAAGAGTATGAACTTTTCTGAATAAAAGAATGTAAAAAAAATTGAATCTATATGTTCAAAAGACTTTCCACCATTACAAATGATCTCTATGCTTTTAGAAGAATCATTCCCAAACCAAATCTCATCTTGAAAATCCTTAGAAGTTTTCCAAAATATGACAATCCAAATGTGATACAATTCAAAAAGGTAACAATTTTGAAACTCTCACTTATGATGAACTAAGAGGAAAACTCTTAGCATATAAAAATCATACATGAATGATACAAATAAAATAAAAAGAAATATTACTCTTGAAGCTTTTACATCATTTTAAGATGATAAAGAAAAAGAAATAGAAGATTTTGAAGATGAAAATAAAAAAATGACATATCATGTAAAAAGATTCTTGAATATGTATACAAGGAAAAGGCAAGATAGACAAAATTCATTTGTAAGAAAAGAATAAATATGAAAAGAGCAAGTCATAAAACAAACAAGCAATTAAGTACTAACTTGTTTTGAGTGCAAGAAATTTGGTCAAATTAAAGCAGATTGTTTGAATCTTAAGAAAAGGAAATTCCAAAGGAAATCACCAAAAAAGAAAGCAATGATGTCTACTAGAGTGATGAATATTTCTCCTTTGATGCAAAAATTCAAAAAGGAGAGGAGGAAGCAGCAAACCCTTGCTTCATAGCCAAAGAACACAATACTAAGGTAATGAATCTTGATACTCCTATCCCTTATGATAAGTCACAAAAAGCTTTTGAAAGTTTCATGAATGATTCCCATAAATTCATGACAACATATCTTTCTACTTTTAAAGAAAAATCTTCCTTAGAAAAAGGACTTGAATCTTTGAAAAGAAATACTAAGCTTTGAAAGATAATGTTGATTTTTTGAAAAAGGAAAATGATTTCTTAAGAAAGGAAAATGAAAATTTTGAAGAAATTGATATCTTTTCTCAAAATGATTTAATAAACCAAAATTCTTTTCAATCAAATGAAGTTGACTTATTGAAAAAGGAAAAAGAAAGTTTAATAAAGAGAATTCTCATTTTGAAAAACAAACCAAATGCTCATTTACTAGTGAATGAAAACTAACCCTTGAAAAAGAAAAAAAAAAGTTAGTTGTTTATTCGTTAAAGTATAAAAACAAATTTTTGAAAAAGAAGGTGAAATCCATGAAAAATTATTTTATTCGGTTTGTTAAAGGAAAGAGAATTTTGAATGCTCTTTTAAGAATACAAAAATCATCCTATGAATAAGGGAGAGTTGGTTTTGTTCATGAGAAACATGATAAATATCAAAACAATTTCTTTGTAAAAGTAACTCAAAATTCTATCCTTTCTTTGAAATGTAATTTTTGTGGTAAAAATGGACATATATCTCAATTCTTCTTTCATAAGAAGAAATCATTTGATCATAATGCACATGTTTGAGTATTAAGAGGGCAATATCCAAAAAAGTAAGAGACTAATCTAAAAAGACCCAAAATGATTTGGATACCTAAGATAAGATAGCTTTCTTTTTTTACGTTACGCTTAAGGCTGGGATCAAAAAAGACTATTGATTCCTTGATAATGGTTGCTCAAAACAATATGATAGGAGATTCAAGCGAGTTCATTTCTCTCAAACCAATTCAAGGAGGTAAAGTAGTTCTTGTTGATGATACAAGATGCAAAATTGTTGGTACTGGTAAAGTTAGTATTAATTCTTCATCTCATATCAATAATATTAGAATGATAGAAAGATTCAAATACAATCTCTTAAGTATTAATCAACTTTGTGACAAAGGCTATAAAGTTGTATTTGAATCCTCTTATTGTTATATGCAAAGCATCTTTAATAACAAAATATCATTTTTTAGCCAAAGAAAATATCATATTTATGCAATTACTTTAGAGGATATTTCTTCAAAGGAAACAAAATATTTTGTTTCAACAAATGATCAAAGTTGGCTATGGCATAGAAGACTTGGGCATGTAAGGATGTACCTTGTTTCAAATCTTAGCAAAAATAATTTAGTGGTCAACCTTCCTAAAATGAACTTTGAGAAAGATCATATATGTAATGCTTGTTAATAAGGGAATCAAGTAAAATAATCTTTTTAACCTAAGAATATTCTTTACACTTCAAGACCCTTAAAGTTATTGAATATTGATCTTTTTAGTCCTACAAAAATTGAAAGTTTTGGTGACAAAAGATATGGTCTTGTCATTGTTAATGATTTTTCAAGATATACTTAGTTAATATTTTTAGCTGATAAAGATGAGACTTTCAATATTTTTGAAAATTTCTACAAAAAGATTCAAAATGAAAAAGGTTTGTGCATATCAAGCATTAGATGTGATCTTCATGGAGAATTTAAAAATCGTATTTTGGAAACTTTTTGCGAAGAAAATGGGATTGGCTATAACTTTTCATTTCCTAGAACTTCTTAACAAAATGGGGTATTAGAAAGGAAAAATAGACCTTTAATTGATATGGATAGAACCATTCTTTGTGATAAAAACAATTTTGGTGGAAGCCATAAACACTTCTTACTATATCATTAATAAATGCTTGATATGTCTCATCTTAAAAAAGACCCTTTATGAGCTTTGGAATAGAAGAAAACATTATTGATTACTTCTACGCTTTTGGAAATAAATGTTATATCTTGAACAATGGGAAAGACTAATTAGCAAATTTTGATTTGAGATCAGATGAAGGTATTTTCTTAGGTTATTTTTTCATTAGTAAATCTTATAAAACTTAAAATAAAAGAACTCTACTGATAAAAGAATTCATACATGTTATGTTTGATTAGATTAATGATTTACCTTTATATAAGCCATTAGGAAAAGATGATAACTTCATTACAAATGTAGACACAACAAATGTCTAAAATGAGCAAGCACAACAAGAAAATCCTAAGGAGCATGCTAACCTGAATGAGCAAGATGAATCATAAGAGTAAGAGGATTAGATCGAGCAATTAAAAGAGCAAGCTTCAAGGTAACAACACCTAAACCTTCCTAGAGAAGGGAGGTACATGCCAAATTATCCAATGGATTACATTATTAGTAACCCTTCTCAAAGGATTTTAAACAAAATCCTTAAAGAGACTTAACTTAAACCAAATAGCTCTTCTTTCTCAAATTAAACTAAAAAATGTTAATGAAGCCTTGCTTGATAAGAGTTGGATCTATACCATGCAAGAAGAGCTCAACCAATTTAAAAAGAATGAAGTATGGAACCTTATGCCAGAGTCTCTCAACCATCTAATCATTGGCACAAAATGGGTGTTTTGTAACAAATTAGTAAAATCCAAAAATATGGTAAGAAATAAAGCAAGATTACAAGCGCAATGGTACAATTAGAAGGAAGGTGTTGACTATGATGAAACTTATACTCTTATTACTAAACTTGAATCCATTAGAATGCTATTTTTTTGTATCTTTAAAAAATTTCAAGCTTTATCAAATGAATGTCAACAATGCTATCTTGAATGATTTCTTAAATGACGAAGTTTATGTTAAACAACCTCCTAGATTTGAAAAATGTTTAAAAAAAAACAATCATATTTACAAACTCAAAAAAGATTTGTATGGCCTCAAATAAGTTTCAAGAGCTTGATGTGAGAGACTTAGTAAATTTCTTTTTAAAAATGGTTACACAAGAAGAAAAGTAGATATTTCTCTTATCATCAAAAACATTTGGTGTAAAAGACTTAGCAAATTTCTTTTTGAAAATGGTTGCACAAGAAGAAAAGTAGATATTTCTCTTATCATCAAAAACATTGAATATGATATTTTGTTTGTGTAAATTTATATTGATAATATTTTATTTGGATCTACTAATGAATTTTTATGTAAAGAATTTTCAAATTTCATGAAATATGAGTTTGAAATGAACATGATGGAAGAGCTTACATTGTTCCTTGGACTTTAAGTGAAACAAACCAATGAATATAGCTTTATCATCTAAGCAAAATGCACTAAAGATCTCTTAAAAAGATTTGGGATACAAATGTTAAGCCAGTAGATGAGAAGCGGTATAAAGGTACGATTGGCTCACTTCTTTATTTAACCTCTAGTTGATGGGATATAATGTTTAGTATTTGTTTATATGCAGGGTATATATCTAACTCCAAAAAGTCAAACCTTATGACCATGAATAAAATCTTTAGATATCTACTTAGTACAAAATATATCAATTTCTAGTATCTCAAAAATGAATGTTTTAGTCTTATTAAATACTCTGATGTTGACTTTAATTGATGTAAGCTAAGTAAGAAAAATACTAGTAGAACATGTCACTTTCTTAGGCAATGCCTCATTTTATGGCATAACAAAAAATAAGGCTTAGCTAGCTTTTCCACAGTTAAAACTAAGTATATGATAGTTGGAAGTTGTTGTGCACAAGTATTGTGGATGAAGTAACAACTTAAAAACTATAGTTTGAATTTTAATAAAATCCTAATACTATATGATAACACTAATACTATTAATTTAATCAAAAATTCTATTCAACATTCCAGAACCAAATATATAGCGATCAAACATCATTTCATATAAGATTATGTTCAGAGAGGGAATATTGAGCTTAACTTTATAAATTCTAAAAATCAATTAGCAAATATTTTTTTAATATCCCTCTATGAATATCAATTTTTTTTGTTAGAAATAAACTTGGAATGATTAATCTTAATTAATTTGATTTAATAATGCTTGAATAAGATTTATGGGATATCCTAATTAATTTTCATATATTTATATTAATTTTTGCTATGTTTTACGTTAATCCTTAATTATTCTATTTCTGTTGACAACTTTTGCTTTATTATTTGTATGGTTGCTTTATTTTACTCTACCGTCTTTGATACACAAAGTATATGTTTTGGTTATCATTTTATTTTTATGTGCTGTCACCTTTTCAATTGTTCTTTTCTTTTTATTTGGCTCATAATTTACTGAAGAGTTGTCACATCAATTTCAGTAACATCTTCTTGTCCAGACATGCATTCATTTTGCATTATTTTGCTTCTTTTTTTTTTTTTGCACATTTTGTCACATGTATCAATACATATATTGGAATTATTTGGCAAGTACACCCAAAATTGGTAGAATTTCTTTTTGGTTGAACCCACGCAAGAAGATGGAAGATGGATTGCAAGGCATTTATACTTTTCCAAAAATTTTGATTGGAATACTTATTTAATTATGTGATATCAAAAATTTTTATAAATAAGATATTTATTTTATAAAATTGAATATTAAAATTCATTGTATGCTATCATATTCATTTTAGAGAATAAATTATAAGCTTTTAGGAATAGTTTAATTTTAATTAATATTTTTATGCACCCACAAATATAAAATAATAAAATATTTTAAACCTCTTTTTATTGTACTTTAAGATCAATAAGATATGAAAGTAATTCATAATATTTTAAAGTTCATTCTTCTTTTGAATTGCTACTTCAAGAGTATATTTGAAACATCAAATGAAATATAATATATTCTTTTCCTAAGATTAACAAAATAGAGTATTGAAAGAAAAATATATAATATCAAAAGTAATGAATATTTAATATTAAAAAAGAGTAAGTAGAACTCAACTTAAAATTTCTCCTTTTGAATTCAAATCTTAGTTTGGTACTATATCTTTGAAAAGCCTTTGAATTAGGAATTTCATATATGTCTAATCTCCTAATTTCTCATATTGAATTATTCATGAAAATATTAGATAAAAAAGAAATAAATTAGTCAAATTTTAGTTAAGAATTTCAATAAACTAATTAATCTTCATAAGTTTTATAAACTCTATACCAATAATTAAAAAAGTATAAGATATTACATATAAATACTCACATTTTCTTTTTCAATGCATCAAAGTATTTTTTTGGTTAGATAACATTATAAAGAGACAATGTTATAGCTTTTAACCATTAGGTTCAAAAAAAATATTATATAATAATTTTAATTTCAATTAGGCATCGACAATGTCACAAAAACCCATAACTTGAAAACATGCAATATAACACATAAAGAAATAGATATCGTTAACCACTATGAGAATGAACTATAGAACATGAAAGTTTAAAAGATTGACTAAGGAAAACATAGCCAAAAATATATCTATAACTGATAAGCAAATAACCCATGTTTGTTTGTTGTAATAATCTATGATTTATTTTGCATATCTATTCTTTTGCTTGATTTCTATTTTCTTTATTTTTTTTTTCATTTTTTTGTGAAGTTTTAAATTGCAATTAAATACTTAAATTTATATTTTCTAATAATAAAAGCAAACCACATAACATTAACTAATTGATGAAAACATATCCTTGAAATTAAAGGGCATGATGAAGATTGATTTAAAATGTTAAAAAATAAATAGATGACATAATGATATTACAATAAGAGAGAGCAAAAGATGATTGATGATATATAAAATGACAGTATATGCTAAGAATGCACAAAGGAGGCCCAGCATTTAATTGGATATATTGGAGCTCAAACAATGAGCGTTGCAATGGAGGCCCATTACTTTAGTTGTGGTCTCAAAGAGTGAGATGTTTATCTAAGGCCCAGGTAGAATACGGATTCAGTTCTGGATTTCAGACCTCCACGAAAATGAGCTTATTTTGATAATCACATTATGGATTATAGGGTAATACTTCCACGTGTAATAAAAATTTTATGCGTTTTAAAGAAAATTTAGCATAAACATTCTAATTTTTACATAAAAATTATGTTTTTTAAATATAAATATATACCAATTTTACATATAACAAATACATAAAAACTTATATTAAACAAATTTAAAAATTTTCTCTTTTTTTTATAGAACTTATGACTTCCGGTTAAAAAAATTATGAAAAAGTATGAAATTTTTTTACCATGTTACAACATTACATAACAATACATATTTTTTCTAATAAGTATCAAAGCATAACCCGGATTATAAGTTCATAATTCTAACTCATTCTCTTTTTGAGTTGAATAGATTTAATAATTATTTTTTTTATATTAAAAGTGACAAGTCATTTGATATATATATATATATATATATAGTATGTTGAATTTGAAATCAAGATATTGAAGAGGTGAAAATCCTAAAGTAATATCATATGTCACTGTATGATTAAAGATACTGATAAATTTAACTATTTTTTATTTGAATTTAATATGAGAAATCTTAAACTAATAAATAGAATCTAAAAGGAAAAAAAAGATATTCTAAGAAATTAAAATAATGTGGCTCACTAGTATTTATGGTACACAGTAGAATTCAAATAATATTGAATTCAATATATTAATCCATGAATTCATTTTAAAAATGGATTAAATTTCAATTTTTTTTTATGGTTTGAAATGGACTATTTCAAACGCAGTTCCAAATTATTTCCAGAAATGTTGTATTTATCAATGTTCTAAGATATCTCAAATCTCCGAGATTCTGTCCACAGGCAAACAGTGGCCAGTCTTAGAGCATTTCCAACATAGGTTCTTAATGGGTTCTTAAAGGTTGTGCAACAGTTGCTTACACAGTATCACGGTTGGACATTGCTGATGTGTAAGCACCCGTTGCTTATATGAGGAACGTGAGCTTGTAATTTTTGTAGGACCCTTTTGTTTGTGTTTGAGTTTCTGGCAATAAAAATAGGAGCAAAAAAAAAAAAAAAAAAGCGGCCGAGTTTCGGGAAAGAAGTAGAGCTATCAAAACGGGTTTGGCCTGTCGGGTTGGCCCGTCCCGTCCTGCTATACAAATGGGTTGGATTGGGTTGAGGTTTTATTGGCCCGTTTAGAAACGGGTTTCTGAACCCACCCCGTTTGAGTTGCGGGTTGAGGCGGGTTAGGGGTGGGTCGGGGTGGGCTGGCATTTTTTGACAATTTTACTTAAATTAGAGCTGTTAAAATAGGTTGGGCCCGCGAGTTGGCCTGCTCCGCCATGCAAATGGGTTGGGTTGAGTTGAGGTTTTACTGACCCGTTTAGAAGCGGGTTTCTGAGCCCGCCCTGTTTGGGTTGTGGGTTGAAGCGGGTCGGGACGGGTTAGGTTGGGTCGGCCCATTTTGACAGCTCTAGAAAGAAAGTAGCTTGGGGGAGAATTTTATAAATAAAATTATTTTTGAAAAAAATTAGATTTTAACAATAAGTTAAAATTATATCAAATTAGTTGAAATAGAGAATAAAATAATATCAAATTAAA
>JANHAO010023013.1:0-12033 GCA_026873985.1 Saraca asoca
GAAAAGACATTAAAGACACAAATTACAATATTGATAAAAGTTGTTTGAGTTGAGTTGATTTGTGATACATGGAAGGAATCAAGTTATTGGATAACTTGTGACCGCTATGATCCAATCATTTCAATTCAATTAAATATGATGACTTGATAATTTCAACGTATGGTGCGTAATTATGATTTATTGTTGAATTTTCAAGTCGTCACATGGGCTAAGTGGGAGATTGTTAGATTATTTTTTTATAATCTATAGTGGCCCATGTAACTAATAGACTAGCTTTAAATAAAAGATGGCCTAATATGATGGTTGTTTAGTCTAATGGTAATTAAAGTCAATGGGATTATTTTAAAATTTAAATTTTAAAATAAATCCCTCCCCTCTCCTTTCATTATATAAAGGGATTATCTGCAGTTGAAAAGATATTAACAACATAATAGAGAAACAACAAAAAGAAACATCAGAGTATGTATCTTCACCATCAAAGATACAGAAAAAAGGAAGGAAGAGAGAGGAAAATTCACATACAAGAACATTGATCAATATCAAATCATAGATCCAAGTAAGGGTCTTTAACCCTCATTATAGAAATTAAATGTAATTGTGAGAATTATGATATCCAAGATTCACTTATAATTTGGTGTAGTTTTCTATATTGTTGAACTATAGGAAAACTACAACTTATAGTATTTTAATTCTTTCATTTATTTCCCCCCTCAAATTAAAATAGTAATACAACTTATATCCTACAACTGTAGGTCTATGCTGATACTCATAATTTACCTTAGAAAAAGATTTCAAAATTAGAGTGGAAGGTAGTTGATAGTTTCATACATAACAAACTCAAACCAGAAAGAAAAATGAAATTAATAATATTTAAGTTGAAATACACCAACCTTCCATATATTTAAGGTGATATATATTACTTTCCAACCTTTAAAAAGATGTATCATACTCCCTTATATTTTAATTTAAGTGTACTTTGTCTACTTTCTTCTATTTTCAGTCTATAAATTTAATAAAACACTCACATATCTATCATGTGATCATCAAAAATCTCCATAATTCATTATTTACAATTTTAATTCAATTGTGAAGTTATATCTTAAAGCAGTAGGACATGCACAAAGTAAAATAAAAAGATGTCATTTGTCTCTGTAATTCAAGAACTCGATAAAGATGAAGTATCATGTATACGTTACTCTGGTGAATTGGTTTTGTTATAATTTTCAATTCATTTTAATGAATTTTCCTCCTCAAATTTGTTTTCCATTTCAAAAAAATAAATTTAGTTTTCTGATATTTTTCAAAATAAATAATGGTTTTTAATGGTCGTGAAATAGTCATATGTATGTTTCATTAGGTTTATGTGTGAAAAATTAATGTGAGTAAAATACACATAAATTAAAGTACAAAAGAATTATATACACATGACTTGAAATATAAAAAAGTTTGGTCCATTTTAATCTTAATTATATATATTATGATTATTAATCAATTAATTAGAAATTTTTAGGAAGGCTATAAAAATATAATTGAGTATTTACTACAAGAGTTTTTGGACATACTAGTATATTAAACATATAAAATGAGCATTGCAAATTAGATTTATTTAATGCCGCATTATTTGGGTGGGGCTATTTCCAAATTTAAATGACCATTGCTGCAACATATTCAAAGGTGGACAAACTATTTTGACATGCTTATTCTCAATTAATATTTGTCATATTAATGACTTTGTCCCATGATTTAGGTATTGGAATGTCTTCAAATGAACTTCAACTGCTGTCATTGGTGTTTTCTTCTTGTCTAGGTCACTAGCACCCTTGTTTGTAAGCAATAGACTTATCAGGTTATGAAAATGCTAGAATTAGCAACATATATTGAATAAAGAATAAAGATCAAATAATTTAATCATGAAGTCTTGCTCACCATAACTTTTCTTGCTTGATTTAATTTTTTGGTCTTAATGGGAAAAAAAGAATAAAGATCATGTTATGAAAACATGCAAATTCTATTTTTTTTTACAAAAAAAAAATTACTTCAAGCAAGTAAAGTATTAATAAAGCAAATCACAAGTAAGCATAATAAACTCTGGCTATACTACAGGTAGGTAAATTGTATTTTTTTCATTATTAAATAGACCAACCTGATAAGCTTATGAGTTGGGCTTAAAAAATGTAGTCTCTATTGTTCATTCCCACAACCTTTTTATCCTTTTCAACGTTTTCCTAATCCATTGTGCTTATCCTAGATAAGTGAATGTATACTTATGTCAGGAGGGTGATAAATATATTTACCTTATACCCTAAGAGTTATGGGAGACTAGAACATCCTTCTCATTGTCTAATAGCTCTTTCACAAAAGCTAGCTTCATTTGCGCTCTTGGTAGCATACATAACCATTTAAAAGAAAACTATTCATTAACAAGCAACCCAAAGGCATTTAAGAATCAAAAACTCCATTTATACATAGTCCTTAATGAATCATTTCAATTTTAACAATCAAAGAAAGATCTTAACTAAAAACAATTAGAAACTTAAATCCTTATTACTAGAAGGTTGAATCTCCTCCATTCCTAGTAAAACAACTCCTTCTTCATTCTTTTCTCATCCACTTACTTAATTAGTTTCTTAGGTATTTAGAGATACCTTACTCAAATCTACTAAAAAATCCAAAGAAATTAGTTTTAGAGACTTTAGAAACATTCCCCTTTGGAAACCCTAAGAGCAAGGACTGAAGCCTTCCCCTTTTTGCCTTATCTTATCAAGCAAATTAGATTTAAAATTTTGATGTATTTAACTGATCGCTTGGCATCTTTGGTTAACTAAACACCATCAAAACTAGAGTTTTGAGCTAAAATGTTTATGGTAGTTAGCTGGCATATAGATAAGGTTGCTATAAAAATTTTAGCACAAAATTTGATTGTTTAACTTGTTTGTTTCTCAAAACACTCTCTACCTTTGTCTAAAACTGGGTTATTACTATTTGGTCCAAAAAATGAGGGTTTGACTTATTTGAAGAGTTGCTATTCTTAATTTCCTCAAGCTATTTCATATATTATATTTTAAAAAGGAGAATGTTTTACCATTACAACAATCGCCACAAGATCGTTTCTTATATCAAACTTCCAAATTATGAGAACTAAAATAGAATATGTATATTTAGAAGGTTCAAATACGGTCAAAATGCATATTAGAATGATGAAAATCGTAATTAAGAAATAAATAAATGACAAAGAGTGTAGAAATTAAGAGGTTTAAATGTGATCAAAATGCAGATTAAGACATAAGTAAATGATAAGGAGCATATGATAAGATGAACAATGTGTATTAGAAGGATCAAAATTGTAATTAAGAAATAAGTAAATGATAAAGAGCATGGAAATTAAGAGGTTCAAATGTAATCAAAATGCATATTAAGAAATAAGTAAATGGTAAGGAGTGTGAGATAAGATGAACAACTATAATGATATAAAATTTGAAAAGAGACAAAATAGGAAGAAAAGAAATTGTAAATTTTTTTGTTTTTGTGATAGCAAAAATGACAAATCATTTAATACACACATAATGTCCAGAATTTGAACCTTGGTCATTGAAGAAAAAAATTCTAAAGATAATATGGAATGTCAATATACTACTAAGGATGCTAACAGAATCTAATAGATTTTCTTGATACATTATGATGCAATGTGAAGATAAAAAAAAAAAAATTGAAACTTTTTAGGCCAAAACTATGATACAAGACCGAAATTCTAGGTACTGATACCTTGAGTCCTTGACCAACTAGCAATTGGTAGGTCGTTGGATCCTATGGTTGTAAAGAGGTGTGATTTCTATTGTCACACAGACAACTTGAATGTCAAATAAAAAGTTTATTGTATCACTAATTTTTTTTCCACCCAAATGAAATTTGACAATTGCAAATTCAACCACCCATAAGAAGTGAGCTTTTTGTTTTTTGGGCTAGTCCATTTGCTTGGATGTTTTCATATGTTAGAAACTAATTTTCGTATAATGACTATAATTCATCTTAATGGGCTTGAAAACAATTAAGAAAGAGACACAACCTTAATAGTAAGTCAATTTTAAAGTGGAGAAATTACTCCAATCTTCACCGAGATTATGCCTAATTACACACAGATCCTTTATTTTTAAGAAATTAGTCTAACTTCCCTTTCTTTGGCCACTTAAATTGCATACAAATTCCCTGCCATTAATCTACCATCCGAAAAGGTAAATTTTGTTACTTTTTTTTTTTTTACCCATAAAAAAGTGGGGCTAGCTTGTATGGAGAAGAGGGGTACCTTTTTTTTAAAAAAAAAAAAAACTTTTTCGCCCCTCCATTTCTTCTTCTTATGGATAAAAGTTAATGAGATTAATACATACAAAATTTATCCTATCACAAAATCCATTTAATTTATCAAAAACTTATATAAAAAAAATATTATGTAAAGGTTTATATAAAAATTTATCCAATTTTTTCCTTCCAAATTAAAATTTAAAAAATTATTTAAAAAAAAAAAAAGAGAACAGCGTATTATGTACTTGAACACTTTATGCTATGTAACTCAATGATTTCTTAGTTGGCAAATTGTATAATTTTATTTGATTTGTTAATGAATTTAGTGTGATTTAAATTTAAATTTTGTTTATTAATTTAATTAAGTTTATCTTTTATGCAAGTATAATTTTTTGACTAGTTTTGGACTTTAATATAATAATTAAAGAAAGGATTAATATGTATTCTAATAGGGGGTAAAATTTAAAAACTAGTAGAAACATTTTAGATGGTATATATACACAAGATTTTAAGAAAGTCTGAGAGCACACATCCCCATCCAAGATATATGTGGCTTCACTGTTGGGCTTTAATTAATATGTATTTTAATAAGGATAAAATTTAAAAATTAGTAGAAACATTTTAGATAGTATATATAATAGTACATAAGATCTTAAGAAGGTTAATGAAAGCACACACCCACATTCAGAATACATGTCATTTTACAGTTAGGCTTTCATAGGTTTCATACTACGGTTTTTTTATGTTGAAGGATTTTTTGTTTTGATTTGCTTTTATTTTTTTGTAATGCAATTTCTGTTAATATTTTTCCTAATTGTGTATTCAATTTTTTTATTGATTTAACTATGTTTTTGTTGTATTTTTTGAGCTAAATGCTGAAAAAAAATTTATCCATTTATTTTTATCTTAAAACATTAAATTTTATACATTTAACTACATTATTTTTATACACCAATCAAAAAACAATTATGTATCTTTATGCAATTTATTACTGCAATTATTTTATTGTTACGCTACTTTATTTTTTTTCCATCCCTTCATTGCAATCTTTCATTTTTTATTTACATTCCATTTTTAATTTAATTTAATTCAAAACTATATTATTAATAATTTATGCAGTAAGTGTAATTTTAATGAATTTTTCAATAAAATAAATGTCATTTTAATGTTATGAAAAATCACTAAAAGCTGAAAACAATGAATTTATTTAATTGGATCATAAAATATTTGTAATTTGAATATCAAATTGAACTTGGAAAGTTCAAAATTATATAAATTGGATTTGTAAAATTTTAATAACATATGTGTTAGTTAATTGTAAGATTTGGAAATTTTATTATTAGGCTGTTATTTTGTTGAAAAGATTTAGTTGTCATATTTGTTAATTTCTTAAATGGTTTGGTAAAAAAAGAAGTGTGAAATTGTATTAATTTTATTGATAATTATAAAGAGAAACAAAGAAAAAAAAACAGAGAAATAATGCATAGAAGGGTAGTTTTGTCATTTAACATTACCTATTAACGCTGTCTGTTTTCATTAGTCACACGTGAGGTCAAAGTAATTTCTTAAAAATGAGAGGATGCGTGTGTAAATACACCTAAACTTAGGAAAAGTTGAAGTAATTTGTTTATTTAATATTTAAAATTCAGAGGAAAAAAAAAAAGAAGTGATACATTTTTCTAAACATTCATAAGTAATCTTTTATGGTTTATAAGAAAGAAAATGTTATTTTAGAGGGTATTGGTAGCCCAAAAAAAAAAGAAGAGGAGCTAGAATATAGAAAAGTGTATGAATTAAAAAAAAGGAAAAGAAAAGTCTGGCAATTCCAAATTTGTACCTCTGATAAATTTAAACATCCTCCAAATATGTGTGAATTTTTATTCCCTGTCTTTTTGAAGTTTGAATTATTTTACCTTTAAATGCATGTTTAATCATTTTCCTAATATCATTTTTATATTTTGTTTAAAGTAATATTTGATTCATTTATCCCACTAATCATATCTTTTCAAACAAAAAAGTTAATAAATTATTGATAGAATTTCTTTTAAATTTGTACTTACATAATTCATAAATAATTAAAATAATGTCAAAGAAGAATTTCCTTCTTACCTTGGATGTGATGGTGGTAAAATAAAAATTAACAACTTATTTAAAGTATAGATATAATAGAATATTATGACAATTACTCTTTATAACCTAAATTTCTTTAGTTCACTTTTAAGAGATGTGTTACTGAACACTTATATGGTTATATATTCTTAGCTTTAGTCTCCTAGAAATGAACAATTAAAGCTTGAGAGACTTAACACATGATTTCACTTGGATAATTCACAAACTTATGAATGCAACTAAAGATATCAACTTGAATTGTCCAAATCTAGTCTAAGTGATGAAGAAATTTGAATAAGAGCCATATTGAGTGACCAATATGTAAGGCTTTAGAAAATTTTTTTCGCTTTTTACCCATTATTGTAAAAAGATTTATTACAAGCATTAATCACAAGCTTACTTTAATAAAATTTATATTGAAAATATTTTTAAAATTAGAATTATATTGCGGTTTCATTACTAAATTTTTTAATAATTTTTTATAATGAAAACTTCAGTTTTGAATTATAATTTGAGTTACGTTGAAAATGTTTTCAAAATTAGAGTTATATTGCAGTTTCATTACTTAAGTTTTAATAATTTTTGTTGATGAAAACTTTAGTTTTGAATAAGAACTTGAGTAGGTTGAGTATGAAATTAAAAGAGGAAGAGAACACAATTAAAATTACTGTAAAACAAGGGCTTAAAAGTGTTTTTTTTTTTGGTTGAACCGAGTCATTATTGGGTTGGATGACTTGAGTTGCAAACTAAGTGAGAGGTTAAAGATAACCTTATTTGCATGTGACCCACGTACATAAAAGGCGCGTATGGATCATGTGCCTCCTTTCGAGAAGTTTTTTAGGTTTATCCACCATTAGCTTCTACTCTTCGAGACGATTATTTTAGGATATTTTTTCAATTCTTTATGAAAATAAAAATTATTTAATTAATTTTTGTGCTAATTTTTTGAATTATTAAATGATGCTATTTTGGTACAAAAATTTTATCAAATGATTCCAACAATTTTAGCTATTTTTCTAGAGTTATTTGATGATATTTGGATGTTAATTAATTTTGATCAATATGAAATTTTATTGTAGGAATTATTTATGGCTCATATTATGTCATTACATTTTTTATAATTGTGTTCTCGCCTTACATGGGACCAGTTATGTAAAATTTGTTAAAATAATATAGTTTTATATGGTATTAAGAAAAGTATTGCATTAATAACATTACACACCTTTCGATATGGTATTATTAATATGATTTCTTGGCAATAATATGAGTATAGGGTTAAAGGTTATGTTTTTCAAATTTTAAATTGCCTTCAAAATGCAATTTTTAATTCTTGTATTATATTACAGGGTCTTAAATACCCTTTCGGTATTAGATCTTATAATGTATTACTATGAATAATTGTATAGTGCATATTTGAGGAAAATATAAGCATGAGTAAAGTTTTTACATGCATTAACATGTTAATAATTTTCCTCAGCTTCTTTTCTTATACAATTAACTTTTGTAAAAATGTTATGTTATGGGTATTTCCTGAACAATGTAAAATGGGCTGACCAAGGCTTAATAAGAGACAAGTTCAACCAGAAAAGGCCCAAATTACCTAAAAACTAAGATCATTCGGCAGAAGACATTAGCTCACCAACCACGAGCCCAGGGTGCAAGATGAGACCGAGACAAAGATCCCAGATCATTAAGAACGAACTCCAGCTCGCCAAACGAAGTATGTTCCCCTACCCACTTGTTAGTGGACTTATTCCGATTGAGCTCGAGTGTGAGCCCAACCCTTGTAATCAGCAGGTCACCCAACATGAACTTGCATTGCCAAGTGAGCTGCCTTAAGCATTGGGTAAGGGATGCCAAGGTCTAGTCATCATCTAAAGGCGCATTCTCCCAACCGACAAGTTAGCCCTCAGAACTGACACATCAGCCTTCAAAATCCGACAATGAAATGCCAAACATTTATTACCCGTTAAGCATTAATTGCCCATAATGGTGAAAATGATAGATTTTGCTATTTGTCAAATTGTACTTGTAACCCTCTTGGCTTCTATAAATAGGGGATAGATCATTGTGAAAAGATAGTGAACATACATGCAAAAACCTTACTAAGATAGTGAGTGAGCTTGGATACTATAACTCTATTGAGCTTAATAGAGAAACCACCGCACAAAGCTAATATAAAACCATCATAGATGTAGGGGTCATACTAACTTTAGCCGAACCACGATAAAAGGCTTCTGGTGTTTACTGTTCTTCTTCTTCTTCTACCTCTTCCTTTCTCATACACACGCGTTTACAACTTGCAATTTGGGTATTCATTGAACTTTTCCTGATGATCGATTTTCACCATCAACACGTTGAATAAGATAAATTACAAGAACTAGATAGAGTCATTAAAGTAATATTTGGTAGTCACTAATCTTGATTTGGCACTTTAGGAACAAGAGTTTGTCATAGATATAAACTCAAGTTTTGATTTGAAAGCAAAATATGAGAAGTGGACACATTCAAACTAAGTGTGTTTGATGACCATGAAGTACACCATGGACAAAACAATTAGGCAGAGTATTCTTGAATTTGAGAATGCCAAGACATTTCTCAAATCAATTATTGAAAATTTTTTGATGTTTGATAAAGCTGAAAAAGGTCACTACCTCTTATTACTTGAAAAAATCGTCTATGATGGTGTTAGTGGAGTGTGATAGCATATTTTGAAACTAGTCCATTATTGTAACAAGTTTAAGAACATGAATGTTGATTTGGGTGAAAGTTACTTAACCTAGCATGCACTGGATTCATTACCTACTAAATTTGATGTTCTGAAGATATTTTATAATACCCAAAAAGAGAAGTAGAATCGATGAGAGTTCTTCAATGTTATGGCATAGGTGATTGGGTGACATTTCTAGGGAAAGAATACAGAGGTTAATAGAGGAAAGGTCTTGCATGATCTAGATTTTTTAGATTATAATACTTGTGTAGATTGTATAAAGGGAAGACTCCCTACCAGAGTTAGAAAGGGGAAGAGAAACCAAAAACTGGATGCCCTAGAGTTGATCCACACCGATATCAGTGAACCTATTACTCCTACTTCCATGGGTGGTTATAAGTATTTCATCACCTTTATAGATGATAATATTTGGATGGGTAGAGTTGTTTGCTAAAATAAAATCTGAATCACTTGATGTCTTGAAGACTTTTAAGGACGCAATTGAGCTCAAACGTGGAAAGAAAATTAAATTTGTCAACTCTGACAGAGATGGTGAGTATTATGGTAGATATAATGAGACTGAGAAGAACCTTAATCCTTTTACCAAGTATCCACAAGAGTGTGGTATTGAAGCCAATTGCACTATGCTTGGAACACTAGAATAGAACATTATAGCAGAAAGAAGAAATCGAACACTTATGAATATGGTGAAATGTATGCTTGCACATTCTTCATTACCAAAATTTTTATGGAGTGATGCCTTAAATACTGATGTGTATATTTGGAATCACGCACTGAGCAAATCAATGCCAAAGACCCCTTATGAACTATTGAATGGTAAAATGCCCGGTTCAAGGCATTTTCATGTCTGGGTTTGTAAGGATGAGGTAAAGCCATACATTCCCTTAACAAAGAAACTTGATTCTAAAACCATTTTTAGGTTCTTTATTAGTTATTGCAGTGGCTCAAGAGATAGCAGATTCTATTGTCTAACTCACTCTACCAAAGTCATTGAATCAAACAAGGCCATCCATTTTAAGAATGAGTTAGATAATAGGAGCTAGGTACCACATATCACTACTTTCAGAGAAGAGGATGTTATAGTTCCACTAGCACCACAACCTATGGAGTTATTTTCTATTGACCCACAATTTGATCCTGTGCAACTAGTGGGAGAAAATGTTGAACTTGATGAATTAGTTGATGAGGTTTCTTTGAGAAGATCCCATAAAGTTCATAGATAAGTAATTTCTAGTGACTATCTAGTATTTGCAAAAGCATGAATTTAATGTAAATGATAAAACTGATTCCACTACTACCTTTTCATAGGCTGTGTCTTGCTTTAACTCCTTAAAATGGATAAGTGTGACAGAAGATGAATTAGCCTTAATGGGTAAGAATTGAGTATAAGATCTAGTTGAGTTACTTGTAGATTTTGAGTCAGTTGGATGCAAATAGGTTTTTAAAACCAAAAGGAATGCTCAAGGTCAAGTTGAAAGATGCAAGGCTAGATTGGTAGCAAAATGGTACACTTAGAAAGAAGGCATTGACTATAAATAGACTTTCTTACCAGTTCAACTAAGGATTCATTCTGAGTTGTTATGGCATTGGTAGCTGATTTTGACCTAGAGCTACATCATATAGATATCAAAACAACTTTCTTAAATGGTGACCTATCAGAAACAATGTACATGAAATAGCCAGATGGCTTCCAAAAAAAAGGCAATGAACATCTTGTTTGCAAACTCATGATATACATATATATATATATATGGCCTAAAGTAAGCATTTAAACACTAGTATCTCAAGTTTGATAAGATAGTGACTTCTTTTGGATTTAAGGAGAATGATGCAGACCATTGTATATACATGATTATGAGTGTAGGAAGTTTTGTGATTTTGGTCCTGTATATTGATGATATTCTTCTAGCCAATAATGATATGAACATGTTGACTAAGACAAAGCAAATATTATCCAAGCAATTTAAAATGAAAGATCTAGGGAATGCCTTCTTTGTTTTAGGCAATGAGATCCATTGTGATAATTTTTAGGTCTTCTTGGCTTGTCTCAGTGCTCATATATAGAGAAAATGTTGAAAAGGTTCAACATGTTCATGTGCTCTCATGCTTCTTCACTTATTTAGAAATGTGAGATCTTTTTAAAATCTCAGTGTACTTAAAATGACAAAGAAAGAGAAAAGATGAAAAATATCCCATATATGTTAGTTGTACGTAGCCTAATATATGCTCAGGTATGTACACATCCTGACATAGCTTATGCTATTGGTGTACTAAAGAGATACTTGAGTGATCCTAGTCAAAGGCATTGAATTGTAGATAAAAAAGTAATGAGATATTGGTGGAGAACTTTTCTCCAAAAATTGCTGAAACATTTTCAGCCTCTAAGAGAAGAAGAAGTAGAAGAAGAAACACTAAAACCCCCTTTGGTTCTCTTCCTTTTCGATTTGGCTTGGCTTGGCTGAACCCATGAAGGACCTTCCTCCTTTCTTCGGTCGGCTCTCTTCTCGGCTTCACTCTTCTTCTTCTCCCCTTGGAATTGGTCAAACCATTCAGCCAATTGGGGGGAAGAAGAAGACGCCAAACGGTGTCATTTTGGCTGCCCTAAAGGTGGCCAAAATGACATCGTTTTAGGGCTTGAGTAAAACACTTTTTCTTTTTACAAATTGGCCCCAAAAGTCTTACCAAACTACCTTTTAGCCTCAATGCAATTTCACTAAATTACTTTTTAGTTCCTTAGATATTAAACTCATCCAAACCTTGGCCATAACGTTCCTTGTTATGCGTGTGACCCAGTAGGCCCCCAATCTATTAACAAAAGTCCAAAATGCCCTTCAAACCCTTTGAAGGCATATTAGTTTCTCTAAACTAATCAAATTGGACTTTAAGCTATAAGCGGA